>JAWQUT010000007.1:5866597-5898836 GCA_033807755.1 Ellobium chinense | reverse complement strand
TGACCCCCCTCGATCGCAATGATGTAAACATTGTGTTTCTAAGATGATACATGCCAGGGACTAGACTGCTGGTTAAGGTCTTTGACACCTATTGTTTTTTTCTTCTTTTGGCTCTATTAACATTTTGTGCTGTTCTACATACCACTGTGATTTCGGGAAATTTCTTCCATGGATGTTAAAGTACTTCTTTTGCTCGATCTTTTAACGGGAAGAAAAAGGGGCGTCAACGCCCAAAATTTTTCACAAATCTGTTTCGAAAAAGGTCACTTGGAATTCTGATTTGTTCCCCGTTTTTCATATGGTTATTTTATTCCGCGTGCAAATGCATATGCCTACAAACTTAATTTTTTTTTTTATCTAGAAGGCTCAAACTGTACCTGAAACTTGAAAATTGGATGCTTTATTTAGAACACAGGTCATTTTACAAATCTATATACCGTGACACTGGCTGGCAGGGCCCCCCAAAAAGGGGGATTTTATATATTAGCGGATTAATTGGGTTGCACACAATTGAGTGATTTGCCCCTCTAATTAATAATAGTTGTCACAAGCCGGAACCGCTATAATTTCATGGCTTAATTCCCCTCTCTCTGGAGTGAGAGATGGCTGCAGAAAAGCGGAAAGATCACCACAGTATAACTATTATCAAATATTATGCTACTTCCTAAAATCACAATCAATATGTCATATTAATACAATTCCAGTTTAAAAACATGAAAAAGGGCATGCTGAATTGGGGATTGCCGTGGTATAGAAAATTTCCAGTTAAATCTTTTGACCAGGAATATCCAGTTTATCAGTTCTGCTGACTGGAAATGTCATGTATGTAGCATTGTCAAGCAAAATAAATTTCAAACTGAAACACGACCAAAATGAAAAAAGCTTGTAAGTTAAGAATATGGAGAATTGCCTTTTTTTTTTCCTGTATGACAAACCGGGAGATTACCTGTAAAGTGATGGTCAAAAGCAACATTTAGCTGTCTGTAAGAGGTTAAACTTTTGCTAATTATCTTAAATGACTGGGACAGGTCTGTTATTGTATTTTCTTATGTATCCACAGAGGCCGTATTCATTTTTTTTTATTTTCTGATCCCCTTGTGCGGACCAAACTGAATCTCCTCCTCACGAGGCCGATGTTTCACGTAAGCCAGCAGCTGAGTTTAATACACCCTAATGCACATGTAATTAATGTACACGTCCATTAAATAAGTCGGTTGCTGTATTTCTCTACATGTCTATCGTTGTCCTGCCCGGGGTAAAAGGCTCACGTGAACTCAAGAATGAGCCCGAGTATTCCAGGGTGTGCGTGCTGTCTGAAAGTGTCCGTCCCAGTCACAGAAGAGCCGGAAGGAAAAAGGAGATATATTTGCATTTCAGGAAAATGAGGCTGTACTTCACTTTAAAAGGCAGGGGAGTGGAATAGATAGAGGAAGAGAATGAAATAGTGATGCTTGTTGTGGGAAGAAAATTTGGTTGAAATAAAGAAGCAAAATATGGAAAGAAGGATTGAAAAAGACAGGAGGCGAGAATTAATCATGCCTGTTGCAGAGGGTGTAAAAGAAAAAGAAACAAACAAAAAACGACGAACACACAAACTTCAAACTCCATGGCTAGGGATATTCTCCATACATCTCCATATATATGCCTGGAGAAAGTATCCGATAAGATCCTCTATGCCGTCCTGTAATCTTGTAAGTGATGGGTCGTCTTCCAACTGTAAGACCCCACATCTTTCCACGTCCGCAGACGGTGGACTGTGGATCGTTGCCCAAAGGTACAGTCCCCTGACCTCCCCTCCCCCCTTCGCTCCCACTCCGACCTCCACATGGATCGATGCCGTAAGACAGCCAGACTTATTGGCCAATAAAAGTTAATCCGTGCAATCTTCACTTTTGTCAGACATCTCAGATTTTTGGAATATTTATGATCATTTTCGTTATCTTTCTCTCTCTCCATTATTTCCCTCCTCTTTCTTCCTATTCAATCATCGATATCAGATCAGGTATCCATATGGGATAGATTGGTGAGGGAAAGATTTATCAGTTTGAAGAAGGGGAGGAGGAGGAGCGGGGGATGGTCCATGTTCACAATCTTCCATATGTAGCCTAAAAGCTCGTTAGAACAGGTGAGTTGGCTTAACTATAATTAATTTATTTGGGCGAAATAATATCACAAACCCATTTCCAGCAGTATTTGATACAAACGGCGCCTTCCCAGTGAGGCGCATTTTTCGCTATTACGATGACGTCCTGGTGTGATTTTTTTTCCTCGCCCTCTGTCGCTCATTCCGAGAAAATAACGCACTGCGTGAAGTCTGTGTCATGCCTCAAACATTGTTATAATTCGCATCAATAGTGCAAATGTGACCCCTCATAGACAGACGCCTTAGGAACGCCGACAGAACATCAGGAGTGATTTTTAGAAGTATGCGAATAATCCATTCTCTGACAAAGGCGTAATCGTATACATGTATTGCGAGTTAATACTTAAAACCTGGTGGATTTAGAACGCACTGCTGAAAATAAAACGGAGCCAACCGCCTATTGTCAATCTCAGAATTGTTTCGTTATCAATAATCTGCAAATGTGAGCCTCTGATGTAAGAGATGATTTTTTAGCAAAAAGCGAATAATCCATTCTCCGAGGAAGGAATAATCGAATGCAGGTATCGAGATTTAATACCTGAAACCTGATGGATTCAAAAAGCGCATGCCAAATATAAAACAACCGCCAGCCTAAGAGCCTTTCCTCTCATGCATTGCTTTCAGACTTAATTCATTACATTTTCTCAAGCAGCCACATCTCAGAGGTCAGGCCTGAAGTGAATATGTGGGAACATGCATGCACTTTTGAATTTGTTGAAATTTGTCCCTTTTGGACATAAAAATACATTTTTAAATCCATTTTCATTGTCTGAAACAGTAAAATGTCATCCATACGGACTTTTAAAAATAATTAAATTATTTTTAAATGCTAAGTATATTTAGTTAAAAGTCATAGAAAGAAATATGTACTAGGTCACCTTTTAATCCGTACTTCATAAACCTAACAAACCGGTTTTGTTTATTCTCTATTATTCTATTGAGCTTGAGTGCTAGCAATCTGGACCACTCTGGACAAAAAAAATTATCGTCATTTCTTCAGATATCCTGCCATTCTAAGGCATACATTTCATTCTACTTTTGCCCATTAGTCCCTGGTGCTGGCAGAGTTCTCGTGTCCATCCAAAGTAAAGGAGGACACCCTACATTTTATGATCCTACACCATAAAACGCTTCAAAGAAGCCAGGGTATCAAGCTGAAATTCAAAGAATAAGATGTGGATTACCAATGTAAGAGATAGAAATCATATTGGTTTTGGATCTTTGGTGGTCATGCGTCGATCTTTAAAAAAAAGTTTCTTTTCTTTCTATCTCGATCTATACTTATCGTGCCTCTCTTCTCCATGTCTGTCTTAGCAACCTAATCTTGAAAAGTACCTCTTATGTTCTGGAAGTCCACCTATGAATTGGAGGTACCCAACACAAAAGCATGCAAAGTAGAACTGGCATTTTTTTGCAAATTTCTGTCGTTTCTATCTGTCTACTGGCGAAAAAGTGAAGATTCCACGTATTATGTTTTATTGGCCACTTATTGTATTATCTCGCTACTCACAAACTAGTCGAGATTTCCCATCCGGCTCTCCTCTCACAGTCATGAACAGGTACAACTCTTGATCACTTTATCCAGTCACAATATGCACAAGTACTTAAGAACTAAATCTAATAAACATTTTAATGAAATCATATATGTATTTATTGCTTTCATAAAAGCTTCCATCTAAACTAATTTATTATTAGATACAAATGTATTACAGTAATATATTTTAATATTTATACATTTACAAAATTCAGAGTGTTGTGGAAGTTGCATAGAGCATTTTCTCTGCGCCAATATTGACAGTGCTATCATGATTCTAGACTGGTTGGAACGATGATCATGAGAGAAATGAGTGCACAATAAGCGATGGCACGAAGGAATTTGAAAGTGACACATCGATTGCCCAAGGTCCAAACTTTTCTTTTACAACAGATTCTAGCCTAAGAGTGCTTTCTTTACTTAGAACAATTATATATAGTTGAAATAGTGCATTCAAGCGTTGGAAAGTCGAAAAAGACTGTCTTTCTGGACTTTCCAAAGCCTGAATGCGCCATTTCAACTATAGTTGCTGTAACTATTGCAGCACGTGGCAAGACATTTAGGCTCAGCTAATCAAACCTACGACATAATAAAACGTATATGAATAGGTTTTAGGTGATTTTTTGAGAGTAGAAACTGGCTACAGCGTTTAATCTAACAAAATATGTAGGAAACGTTTATTGTACATGTAATTACAGATAATCACCAAAATTATTTAACATGCTGATTTAAACAAAGCACTAGGTTTATAGCGGCAGTTAACATGTTTGAGCACCACCATCTCATAGGATCGCACCTTCTAGTATTTCACACTAAACACCCTATGATCAAAATGATTTTGATGGCCATGGAAATCCCTCAAATTTAATCTGCAAATATTGGAAGGAAAGGAATATACATGCAATAAAAATGTTAATACATTTAAGCGATTTCTATGAATATCAATCAAATTATGACCATAGGATGTACAAGCGGAAAGGTGCATATTATAATGAATGGCCAGCATAGTTGATCATGGATCTGAATAACATCAATGGAATAATCAGTGAAAGCAATCTGGACCACTCAGAATGGACAGGTACTATCTGGAAACCAGTCAATGTCAAACCACGAATTCTTTTTTCTGAAAATGTTTTTAATATGTTTATATATAAGTGCTTTGGGAGGCCCATAAAAACATCTCGCTACATGTGTTTTAATATCCATAAAAGTACAGGCCTGCAATTCAAAAGACCTGTAGCCGTATGCATAATCCTTGCGCTAGTTTGCACACTGCTTTAATTACGCTGAACACTACAAATATTTAGGGGGAGGGGGGGGAATCATCATGGTTACCGCAATGCATTTATTAAAGCAAGGTTTATGCATACCGCAATACCGCAACTGACGGTATCATCTATGTCAAAAACAAGCGTGTCCATGGCGATCACCCACATTCATCACTTGAATTGACTGGCATGACAGTGATGGTTATTTTGGACTATACTGGGTGGAATGTAGGCCTTCTTCGTGGACAACAGTTTCGAATATGAGATGAAACCTGCTACAGTTAAACAGCCACAAAATGGCGTTACAGAAATATAAATACCAGTGCCAAAAAAAAAAAATGTCACTCATTTAAGGACTAACAAGACGACAAGAGTAACACAACACTTCCAAATATTATTACAGGTAACCAGCTTTTGTATGATCAAGTGGTAAGCACCAGAATCTCTGCCAAAATATATTGAGGCATAAGTTCATAATTTAGTGCTTCAACTCGTTCATATAAAACTATTTTAAGGAGTTAAAATATTTGAAAGTGTTCAGTATTGATCTCACTGTATAATGTTATGAAAATCACTCAAAAGGAATAGTTGGAAAAGGATTTCAAAGGACATGATGCAAGTTTCAGACAATCTTAGATCTAAGTGATTTTTACTAACATTAACAAAGGCGTGATTGCTGAACATACGGAGATCAAAGATCACCACTGCAGTATTTCAACAATACAATATGTTGCTGTGATCCAGATTCAGGTTGCACGAAGTTGTTACGGCGGTTAATAGCCCGATATAGATGACATAGCCCTATACAGATTACAGGCACAGCCCTCTTATGACCGTGCATATTCCAATAGCTCACAATGACATCCTATGATCACAATGGTTTTGGCATTTATGGACATCGCTCAAATTTTGTTAGCAGGTACTGGATGTAAGGATATAGATCTATATTGAATTTAAGCCATTTTCATAAACACCAGTTAGGTTATGATCAAAGAATGTAAATGTGAACATATATAACACGAAAATGACCCACAGGATTAGAGAATTTTGTATGTATCTAAAGATAACATCAACAACTGCCAGTGAAAAAACACTGGAGTCTTTCTGAATGGAAACGGAAAGCTGCTATTTTGAAAACCCCTCAAAACCAGACACTGCATTCTCTTACTGAAAATCGTATTAGTAGGCGTGTGGGCTTTGGGAAGTCCAAAATAATACCTCCCCATATGTGTATAATATGTGTATAATATGTGTATAATATGTGTATAATATCCCATAAGCGTGCAGCCCTACAATGTTTGGGCATCTGATGCAGAAGATAAAAAGCATCTACGTGAAAAGAATATAAATTAGACGAGTCCATGGGGATGCTGAATTATATAGATGGGTAATTTTTGGGAAATTTTAAGTGAAATGTGGGTGCTCTTAATAGAAAAGAGTTGCTAGCATGAAAGCTGCCCGCCTAGTCATAAAAATACATCACAAGTTACAGCATAATATTCACAAAATGGCAATCCAAAAACATAAATATCAGTGTGGGAAAAAGATGTGCCACGCATTCACAGACTGAAAACATCCAAATATTTGTATAAAACGTTAAAAAATTTAAATGACCAAATATTAGCATCATAATATGACAAAATATTTTGAGGGTAACTTACAGCTTGGTGCTTACTGCATTTTCATATACTTTTTACGGGGTAAAAACTTTTGGAAGTGTTCACTGTTATTTGAGAGCTAGCACATTAACGATGGTATCTCGTACCATCGTAATAATTACCTTATTTCTGCATACTTAATGTTACTGGGATGCATTCACCACCCAATGCACTAATGTAATTTTTACGATAGTAAATGATTCCACTGTTACTGCGCAAACTGTCAAATGGCTCTGTATGGTGCCCTCGTATGTAAATCACGCTAACAGACTAGCAGGAAAAGAATATCAGAACTTAAGATATTTTAGAGGAATTTTGGGTAGTTTTCCTGAACAATAGGTATAACAAATCAGTCTATGGATAGTGCATAGCAAAAATGGATGCAAAGAAGGACAAAAGTAACAGCTAATGTATGCAACATTTAAGGCGCTATACTAACTTTCTATTGTAGGCTAAAGTGCATGATTGTGGTGGGCACTTACCTTCACAAATTTAGTACATTTGGTATGCAAAATTGCGCACCAAAGTGTTAAATAGCGCCTTTTCCCCTATTGTGGGTGTTGATCTCAGGAAAGCTTTATCTCACAATATAAATGCTTTTTCACCACAGGATTTCACAAATGCGTTTGAGACACATTAATGCCCATAATACCAGCGGAGTTTTTGATAATTTTTTTGTCAAGAACAGGTTACGGGAAATTAAGGGAAAGGACTACTTCTCGAAGAAATGTAATAAGATTTAAACTTACAAAAATAAAATCCCTTTGTCACTATGTGTCTCTTAAACACGTGTGTGAAATCTGGTTGTGAAGTAACTGTATTATGAAATATATCTTTCCTAAGATCAACATTCACAACAGAAATAAAGTGCACTCTTAGCACTTATGGTGGGTAATATGTAAGCTGTACTGATTTAGAAAAGCGCAGTGCACACCCCAATAATACACTATAATCTACAATGCATGGGTTGTCTATGCCCTTAAGTAAATTGGAATTTATGCATGCAATAATTTCCTTAGAGTAACCTCCGAGCAAACTGTCTAAATAAGGGAAAGAAACAAATTTTTAGTTGTGACTACGTCATTCACTCTAACAACTGAAAAAAAAAATGAGTGACCTGAATAGGCATTATTAGGTGGGCTTCTCCAAAATGGCAGCATTACAACTCAGTGTTGAGACAGGCTTCGCCTTATTTTATGTAGCATTTGTAATTTGTGTCTTTATAATTTGCATTTAAGCGGCATTTAAGTAGGTGACGCATCAACATATTCAGTACAGGCAGGTTCAAGGTTCAAGAAAGTTTATTTATCTCATGACAACATGACATGTGAGCATCCAAAAATTACAAAATGCTAGACAAAAACAAGAGGTAAATGTTCTACAGGTTAACATATCAGAACTTGAAAGAATTTGTGCAAAGAACAGTGCATGTGCTAAAAGAATGCTGATGCTTCACCACGTTAAAATCAACACATTTACCTAGCACTTCATCACCCTAGGGAGTCTTTCGCTATGTAGCAATATTGAAATAAGAGATGTTTGGACAAAAAAATGGATCAAGGGATAAAAAAATAATGACTTCCATCAACATGATAAACTTTTACTCACATCTTTTGCCATTCATGGATAAGGTTACTTCATGGACAAAAGTAAGCAACTAATTGTTTTCTAGGATTGTGTAATGGTTTATAACTGGGCGAATGTCATATACATAATGATTAATAAAAAAAAAATTTTGTTCTTCTGGGAGAAATTCCAGATGAATGCCATGTCACTTATGCTAATTTCCGAATGGCTCTGAGATTACAACTACCAGTTCGATTTACCTTTAAAAAAAACCTTTTAAAACATGCAAAATCAACTGCTGTAATGTCAAAGCTTTTCTGAATTTCGCGTAACTGACGTGGCATTCTGCTGGAAATGCCCCTAGCTTCCCTAGCATAGTGCAATGAAATACAGTATGACAATACACATGCCAAGGCTAGCAGACAAGGAGAGAGTAAAATACTCGTAATTACTCAAAATAAGGACTAAACGGTTGTGACAGTCCAGCATGGATTTCTTCAGCTATTAAAAAAGATTAAACACTTGGTCATCCATGATGTCATTTTTGTGTTTTGTTTTTTCAGGGTTTGTTATGTACATATATTTTCTTTTTCGGTCTTTCGTGAAGACAAACTTTTACCAGAACTTTTATTCCCTAGTTTTTCTGTAATAAACTTATTTAATTTTTTTCTGATGTAAGTTTCTCATGAGATTCTATGTTATATTTATATTATATTAATAGTTGGAGTTATCTTAACTCCATCATGTTATCATTGAACATTCTTTTCTGTAGAATCAGTCTGACAATCCAGTTGATGCATATGTGGACCTTTTTCCAACATTCGCTTTCACTTTACAATATACGTTAAAGAAAGCCATAACTACTAGGACTACAGTGACACCAATATTACAAGACACGTGTTGTTTTCTTTCTTTCTTAGACTAACTAGTAAGCGCCTGAATAAACAGACTAACTAGTAAGCCCTGAATAAACAGTCATGAGTCAAGACGGACATTCAAATTCAAAAGTTCTAAAAGATGAGGACAAAACCAAATGGAAAAAAGTAATATTTTAATTTAAATGCCATACAACCCACAACCAAGTAACATATCGTTAGGTATGTTTCACTTTAATTTTCAAAATCTTCAGGCCGTTTTAGTCTATATGTAAAACAGAGCGCGGATGATTAAATTTCTTTAAATTTCCAAATTAAAAGTCTCCCATAACGCGTTCAGTCGTTGCTGTTCTATTCACATTCAAAACAAATGTTATAATTAGTCACGTGAGTCGCCTTCATATGAAGGGAGCTCATCATGAAACTGTGCTCATTGTGCACAAAACCTTATGGCTTCAGCAGATCAAATGATGCAGTATATGCGCGCCTTATATTGCATTCATAGGTTCAACTTGTGCCAAGAAGTTTGTATACAAAGAACCCAACTTCATAACAGCTTCCACCGGATGAAAACAACCCATGTACCAATTATTTTAGTAGGACCTTACGACTTCAGATCTCACATACTCGCAAAAAAAAAAATGCATAATCGATACAATGCTCTGGTCTCGAACTATCACCGACTGAAAGGTTTCACTATATATACAATACAGGTATTTGATGCTGCCAAGTAAACAACATTCGGCCTATAGTGAAATGCAATTGCAATATCAATGTTTACTGCAAGGAACATATAGCTTAATATCATGAGATTTACATCTTGCCATATGTATAAAGGAATTAATTTTTATGAGTGCCACATTAGCTAATGACTAAAGGATGCGCCATCGAAAGCATACAAAAGAGGAAAGGATGGCGGCCGCTAAAATGGGGTCACTACAAAAAGTACAAGGCTAAGTTTTCCCAAGGAATGATAATATGCACGTTCCTAGAAACCGTGCATGCATTTTTATCATAATAACATGTTCAGGTCTCTTTACCATACACGAACCTTGGCTGCAAAACGATGCGACGGGTGTGAAAAAAAAAAATCAGAATCCTGCAGATACATTCAACCTCTGCAACGGCAAACTTCAAGATATGGAACATACAACTATTTCAACATTGTAATGCAATAGGTCATTTTCCTCACATGTAAAGAAGGATAACTCTCCAACCAAACTCTGGACGAAAAGGCTTTCTGGCGGTTTTCTGCTAATAAACTCTTAACTTACTATTAACTGCAGAGGTCTGTGCTTGCAAATGCATAATCCCTGGGATATCATAAGCAATTTTCTAGCACTTTAAAAGTGATGCTAATTGAATTACAATATCAATATAATAAACGTCTTAAGATTAAAGATAAAGAACAAAATACCCCGCGCGCAAGTTACCGTCATCAGCCGGTGGTCGCATTTATTGCTCTTTACGCATACTAATTTCAAAGGGCTGATTTTGCTTCTCTCCGCCAGATGTGGGATGCCAAATTTCGCATGACAGGACTAAGTACCTCTGGGAACCCTGGGGTTGAAGTTTGTGTCATGGAATTAATGAACTAGATACGTTACTGATATTTAAAGTTACAGTGAGGATAAAGTGAAAAAAGCATGAAGTGCACCTGAACATCTAGAGCACCACCTGACAAATTCAAGGGAATTAAACTCAGGATACGGCCCTCTGAAATTAGTCAAAGAAACAAAGCCACAAATTTTGGCAAAAGTTGGCTGGGCAACAATTGCAGATTTATAGGGTATTTGTAACACTTCTTCAGCTGTTCTGTGTCAGGATTTCCATACAATTGTCTTAACTAATTGTGAAATGGAAGTTCGAGATATTTTGTCACTGTGCACAACATACAACATGGACTTGACCCAGGTATATGTTTACCGTCTCTGCAACAGTTCGTTATATTGCACAGGCCAGTTTTATTTATCAGAATAATCCCAGATGTACTCCTTGCATAGCCAGGTCCTTGACGTGACTTGAATTAGCCATGACACCCATCAGACTGGTAGGAAAAAACGTCTTCCTTTATTGCCATGAAACTGTCATGCTGAGACAATACGTGTCCACTTCAAAATTTCCAGAAATCCCATTGTGCTTCTGTTCTGCGCGTTTCTTCCAAAGTTGCTTGATAGCTGTGTCTATGCCTGACCATTGGATGCAGTGGAGTGGCCGGGCTGTTTTTAAGATCATCTGCTTGACCAGTGGTAACGAGACCTTCCTGGAAGTCAATAATAATTTATTCAGTTCCAATGCAATGAAATCCATGTGAGCAGACATACATAATAAAAGTAAATGTGCACCGATACAAAGTTGTGCAGGTGGGCATGAAGGCAATAATGAACTGACCTTATAACGTAATCTATGACAATTATTACGAGAATCGAGGGCACTTCCTAAAGTTATTTTATTCATAATTTCATTAGTTTACAGAGATGCAGAAGTCTGACATTCTTAGCATATAAAAGTTCTTGAGAATGGCCACCGTAAATCGTCTGTAATATTTCCTTGGTAATAATTTCTTCCTTTCTTCCTTAAAATAAAGGCGGCGGAGTAAGTAATGAAATTTACCTCCAATATCAATCAGTGCATCTGGTGGTAATGCTGCGACCGGGAATGCCCATTGTTGTAGAGATAGTGCCGTACACATCATGATTTGATATTTATGCTGCAGTCTCGGCCATTGGAGTCCATATCTCGTATATATGTGGAGAGAGGAAAATGTGAGAATGTAAGATTCATGCTTATGTATAAATGTTAATAAACTTTATTAGGATAAATCGCTAGGAAATCGCTAGGAAGAATGAGGTTTTCGGATGAAGCGCTATGTATCACACCCCTTCCCTTCTGGTTTAAAGAAGGGGGAAAAAAAGACACGTGCAACTGGTTTCGGAACAAAATTATACGTCCCATGTCTTCAAAAGTAATAATGGACACAAAATGAGAATTGGCAGTCTGAAAGAACCAATAATGCCGCAGATAAATTTGCTTCGCTGAAATGATTTCGCAGACTTCAATTAAATCAACGCTCAAACAGTATCAGGTGTAAAGCCTCCTGAGGGATACCTGACATTAAAATTTGGTGAAACCCGGTTTGGTGTAACAAAATTCTCGCCCCGCTGTTACCCTTATCTGTAACATCTTTCACCAACACAGTCATTAAATATTTTTAACAATATAAATAAATGATACGGCACATTTTCATAAACAATTGGAAAAGATAGACATCAAATCTCACAGTGACACTAATGAGAGATGTTGAAAGCTAGCCGACGTAAAGCAGGGAAATAAAGTATAATATTACAAGACCTCCTAAAAATATAGTGGACTAATAAAGGTGTAATAGGTGCAAGGATCATGCTAAGAGGCAGTGTTGTTGGATGGAGACTGCCACGAAACGANATTTGCGAAATTTTAGAAAAAAAATGTCCCCTTGTCTTTTTCTTAAAATTAGAGGACCTGACTTAGCAATCCGTTAGAACGTTCCGCTCTTATCTCTCCAGATCTTACTTGGTTATCTTTTCAGGCTCAATATTTAAAATAGTTCTTTAGCATCAATAGCATACGTCTTTCTAGTTTGATGTGCACAAAACGTGGCATTTGAAGAACAAAGTGATGCAATATATGCGCGCCTTATATTGCATCAAATGTTCAAACTTGTGCCAGATAATTCTGTACACAACAAACAAAGCACTATTCTATACCTAGATTCCGAGGGGAGGGAGAGGGGGATCTGTAGATCAAAGACGCAACTGGAGGAAATTTATAGGCCAAGTTAAGCGTTCAGAAAGTTCTAAAGTAACAAAAGCTTGTGAGAAGCCTGCTGCTTTGGGCGACACAGCATAAGAAAACGATTTTGAAGTTTGAAAACATTCTAATGAAATCATAGCTCGTATGCAGACGTTTTTGTAGCGTGCAACAAATCTGCATGCCAGTGTACTGCGTTGTAGCCCAAAGCCAATTTTTATTCCGACAGACTTGCGTAGAAACAGCCTGCCGTACGCCCAAACATTCCAAGACTTCAATTACAGAAAAACAAAAGCACTCGATATTATTGCATGAAACCGATGTAAATATCTAGTCTAAGAAATGATGGCACTGTTAATGTTAAGCTAATATTTATTATGCAGATAAATGCACTGATACAGGGAGTGCGAGAGATACATGTGTAGGAAAATTGATGATGTCAACTAGTCTATCAATTGTTTAATGGTGGCTTTGGTGACGGAAGGAGAGTCTGCAGGAATTCCAAACCCGATTTAACCACACACGTACGACTTGCATAGCCTACGTGTTATCTATGCATGTGTGAATATTCAAATGCCACTGCAACATTTTCACCTAAACAGTGGAACAATGTAGTTAACAGAACAGAGTCTGGCAGTAGGATTTGAAGCGTAAAAATAGCAGTGATTCAGTTATTTAGAAGTTTCCTTACGAACAACATAATCAATTATTCTTATATTTAGATGGGCAACAAATTTAGTTGCTCTTCGTCTCAGCAGTATCAGAGGTCAAGAGAACTACAAATTCTTCGGCTGAGACAAGCAGAGTTTTGGTTTTGGTATATAAACACGCTTTCGCAAAACTGAGGACTTAAAATATTTATGTGGGAATAAATATCAGTGAAATGCAAGATGGCAGTCCGGTCAGTCCGATACCAATGTGCCACCATATTATTATGATATGTTTTGTTCATTAATGAATTGAATTTCTTAGAGCAAGGAATTCTTACACCATTTACACTTGACCATATCTCAGTGTGGAAAGGATAAATGCAGTGGTCCAGCTAGGTTAACCAGAAGGAAGGGCATAAGAGACCTGAGCAGCCAGAACGGCTATGAAGATAGGTCATGCAGCAAACGTATAGAGTAAAAGAGAATCAACTGNCCACCATATTATTATGATATGTTTTGTTCATTAATGAATTGAATTTCTTAGAGCAAGGAATTCTTACACCATTTACACTTGACCATATCTCAGTGTGGAAAGGATAAATGCAGTGGTCTAGCTAGGTTAACTAGAAGGAAGGGCATAAGAGACCTGAGCAGCCAGAAAGGCTATGAAGATAGGTCATGCAGCAAACGTAGAGAGTAAAAGAGAATCAACTGGGACATACTCTTGGAAAGGTGGGAGGGATGGAGGTGGTACTGATGTTTGTTGTAAAGGGGGGGGGAGGGGGGGAGAGAGAGACTATTCAGGCACCTCCCCCTCCCTTCTGCCACCCTGTTTTACCCATATTTACAGTGTTTCAGCATTATGACATGGAACTACGACTCATGGAAATATAATGAAATAGCCCAGCGTTTAACAGCAAATGATAAAATCATTAAACTCTACCATGGAAATAGGCACAAGGCTCGATATTGTAAGACGTGAATATGCATGTGGACAATGGTGGGTAATATCGTTCAGTACCACTGTTAAAATTTCAGATCATTGATTTCGTCCTTGCCGACATAGACTAGTTGATATAAAATCTGACGAGTTATTTTTGCGTGCTATACGTTGTTACCTTGCTTGAAATAGGGTGAAATCAACATGCTATGACCCTTTTTTATCTCCCAAGGCTATCTTTCTCTGGCATTGCTCTTCATCCTTGCCCCTGTCTTCCAAAGCCCGCATACGTGTTGCTAATGTAGTATCGACTGTAGTTTCCGACTGGACTCTGTCCTTACTTTTATCATCAGCCTCTTCCAAATCGATGTTGAAGTTCGATATTTCTGTATTTTCAGGTACATACGCTCTGTCTATTTACAATTCTTGGAAACTTTAGTCTGTGGTAGGCTCTGCTTCATTGGTGTGGCAATTTACGAGCAGTCTTTTGCCAGCAGTGCGGAAATCATCAGCACGTCACGTGCCTCTAGTTCTGATTCTGAACAAAGAGTTTTTCAAAACATTTGATGTGATAAGGATGCCTGCTTGGCGCTACTATCACGGTATTTCTGTCATCTTGGTTCACTATTACTTATAGGGAAGCTGACCACCTCAATAGTGGACTTACTGAACAAAATACTTCTGTGTAAGAAATATCAGTGTGATCACAATATGTCACGGTGGACAAGAATAGAGGAGCACGCCTCTGGTTGTCATAAAAAAAAGTATGGAAACACCTAAGCCCTTTCACTAAATTAAACAAAATGGAGTGGACGTATCGCATGTACTCAAGTCTTCTCATAACAATTTACTCTGCTCAGGGCCAATTTGTCAAGTAATAGAGCACTTTTTGGGAGAGTGCACATGCTTTAATTTTGCTCCGAACACACTATATGATATTTCCTTGTTATATTAAGGTCTCTCTATTTGCCATCACCATGACACTTTCCCAACGTCATATTATATTCAGAGAGAGAATGGAATAAAACAGCGTCCACCATTTTCGACCCAAGTGAATGCATTCTCGGCTATTCTGCAATATTCACCAGTTATTTTTACCTTAATTACAAGCTTTGAAGTTGCGATGTCTGTGCAAGCAAATATCATCGGAAGCGCCTCTCGTTCATAGTGATTATAACACAGCGACAGCAACAGTTCTCTTGCTCCACCCACTCCTCCCCACCCCCTCCCCCGCCAGGCTTTCCCTTCCATTATGCGTGAAGACAATGAAGTGTGAGTTTCTAGGAAGCATCACTGATACAAACGGCCGGCCGACATGCAAATAGTGTTAGTAACAGTGCATCATGCTTGAGCTCATTTTGTGCTAGAAAACAAAAAATGGATGTAAATAAAGCAAAGAAAGAAATCAGATGCTCAGGATAGCCTTACGTTGAGTTAAATACGCCTATGGTTTCTTTGCGTTCCTTTCAACATCTTTCGCACGTGTGGATGTAAGTTAATTTCATATCAGTTTTGAACAAAGTTTAGATGTAAAAAGAAGTCTGCATCTGATATCTTAAAATCTGTTAGGTTCGTATTTGCATTGGTGATGCCGCCATAGAAATACGCACGTCATTTTGGTAACGGATATATCTGCTCTGTTTCTAACTGAAGCTCAAAGGCTAGCAATTTGAAATTCCACCATATACAAGGCGTATCTGTCGCTGTAACATTAACCACTATAGACAAGGACTGAAGAAAATTAAGGTTGTTTACATAAAGTGTCGAATACCTGTTTGAACTTTAGAAACGATTTATCTGGTATCGTTACGAATTGTCACGTAAATTACTGAGTTTACACAAGGATAAAAACGGACTCTGTTGAAAATAAAGAGTCATGTAGAATCTCCCAAAAATCGTGCTTGAGTATTTTTTACCTTATCCTTAATGCCTGGAATTCACAGAATGTGTAAATTTCACAAATGGATCCTTTAGACAGAATTCAAGTGCTATAAATTGCTTGCATGGAACATCTATCGGGAAATGAATTTCAGTCGTCCGAACACTGCACAAAAAAAAAATACTTTGTGACGAGAAGATAAAAAGTTAATTATGCGCAGTGCAGCCATTCGCTAATTACAGGTATGAAATATGTCTCCAGCAGTAATACCAATACTGTACCTATAATCAGTGAACCATAAAGATTTTTTGTCCTACAATTCGCGAACCATAAAGATATATGTACTACTGCCTTCACTTTGACTAATCTAAATTGCCCAACAAGGTGTTGCAAAGTTATTGACCAGAACTAGACCTCAAGATACGCTATCTGTCAATGGTTTCCGCACTGATGGCGTGAGAATCTGCTCGGAGACCATCTCAGCGATGCTAAAAAACGAGCCTACTTGAGTTGAAGACGGTAACTTTGAGTTATAAAAAAATAAGTAGCAGACGTATATTTGATGTAACTGAGTGATCAAGATACCAGATCCCCATCGATGTCGGAAAGATGAATCGTATAATATGTTCTGAATAAAGACCAATCCAGCTGAGCATTCCTTTGGGGAGGATTTCCATATGTGTTAACTGGCAATACATTGAAATATATATCAGTGGATCAAATAATTACAAAGAGTTCCCAAACCATTTGCAAATGCTATTTCTCAAGGAATAAAACATGTTTTTGCTTCTGTAACGGAATTCATGAATATTTAACTTATGCACTGTGGAGTTGGCTTCAAGCTCGGCAGACATTATGATACTTGGAAATCCAAAAACAGCACCATTTCTCTTTGTTTATCCCCCACAAAAATCCAAGCCTCTCTTTTACACCAGCCTCATCAAAATAATCTCGCTTTTGTTTTTTCATTGGTACAGGTCAGGAACTCGTTGTAGGAGTTACCACATGGAAGTCCTTCCTTACTTTGAACTTTAATGCTACTTTGAACTTTGAAATGCTACAACTACAAGCGTGAGCTTGTGGAAGACATCGGGATATCGGAGAAGGCAGCGTTGGGAACAATGATTATAGGAGGTTTTTACATCATTTTCATGAGAGATATGAGCAAAACCAAGGGGAAAAATATACATTACGGCTACAATCTTTTGGATCCCCGATTCTTGCCATTTCATTTTGCCACCGAGGTCTGTCGCCGACCTGCTCCATTATCAGAAATCTAAATGTTCATACTGAATGTTGAGAAACGATACATGAATGAAAGCATGTGGGATGTCATAGAAACCCTCTATACGAGTAACAAATTAAAGGACAATACATTCAATGACCTGAATAAGGACAGTTCCTGCTTTCTCTCCTGGCTACTCTGGACCGGCAGTAAATACGGTAATGGTTGATTCTGTCCTCTGAAGTAGGCTGGCCGAGTCTCGACAGTTTCACTCTTAGGTCACTCGAAGCCTGATGATCTTGAGCCAAGTTCGTAACATTCAGGGATCTGTTACAAGAGTTGTCCAAAAGCCTGCAGAGAAGTCAAGAAATGATGTCAGATCCAACAAAGGCTATTATAAGACATATTACATTCCATTTTCATTTACTATTTATCGCATTTTAATTCACTCTTTTGGCAAAATTTTCCTGTGCACTTCGCACCTCCTTAAAGCTTCACGGACGCCATTTCATATGTGTTAAAAGTTATGGGATCCATTTGGAAATATTTCCACATTTTTCGTCGTCTACCATTGTCAAGAGCTTTGTAAACTGTGACATTTAGCAACTGGCTATAAAATATTTGCTTAACATTTCTATTAATACGTGTATTTAAATTAAATCTTGCCCTTCTTGGTTTATGTGTAATTCCCTCCCTCAGGTATAACCAACTATGAACTATTTCATGATGGAAAAGCACGTGGTCGTCTTGGGGCTTACAGTAATGATGAACTAGACTAGATCCGCAAGCAACTTTTGGAAAAATTACCGGTGCACTCAGGTCACAGCATTTCCAAATTTTATTGGACCAAACTATGAAGTTGTCCATGCGACCACATTTAATCACATTTAATCAAAATGCTAAATCTTTTACGTGATTTAATAAATATAAAGACTAAGCCTTACTGGCCTCGTGCTGGGAGAAGGAACCACAAATGACCCTATTACTAGCAGTTTGTTGGGCCTCTTTAAACCGTTTGAGCTAGGTCTAGTCTAGATCTAATTTGACAGTGAAAATGGGATTTTCGTGAAAAAGGTCAAGGTTCCGTAGATTAGCTAAACTAGTCGATTTCGTCACGCAAACCATTGCTGTGAAGCTGATCAGGTCTTATCTCCGAATCAAATTTCTGAATACCATTTGAAGACGGGATCTCATTTTCATTTGCCACGATTGGTCTTCGTCGGGAATTTTGAATTTTGGGCAAATCAGTCTAGTCTATGTCGTATCGGAAAAAAAGATAAGTAGGAAAAAAAAACAGACTGAAA
This sequence comes from Ellobium chinense, assembly GCA_033807755.1. Classification (NCBI taxonomy): domain Eukaryota; kingdom Metazoa; phylum Mollusca; class Gastropoda; order Ellobiida; family Ellobiidae; genus Ellobium; species Ellobium chinense. The sequence goes on along the minus strand of JAWQUT010000007.1, from coordinate 5,880,005 downwards.
TTTACATAAATACGGACAGGTTATGATAATAATCATTCAGAGCACAGCTTACCACAGTGAAATTCTTTCTCTTTCATCTGAAGATGCAACCAAAACATTTTCTTTTTTTCTGCAAATGAGCTTCACAGACCAGCGTTCCATTGACCAAGATGAAGATGTGTCGTCGTGGAAAGAGGCAGACTGTAGATCAAGATCTGCGTTTTATAATGTGCGGAGTGAACTCTAATCTCACGAGAAGTCTGAACAGGAAATGGCTAATTGGACTAATCAGTGTTTCAGGTATCGATATCATATAATTTGTGTATTTAGAAAGCATCGTTAAAACTTCGATGCAATTTGTTTTTATGGTTTTTGTTGCCTTTTTTTTCAGTTTTTGAATATAGTCTATATGCTTCTAAACATTCGCTGAGATGGCTAGGCTATGATTTTACCTATGTTACTGCAATGGATGAAGAAATTCAAATGTCATTGGCTGGAGATGGCGNTCCTGATCCAGTTTCAGACTTTTCCCTAACGGCCATCCAACCCATGATCTATTTTAGACTTTCACTACTACAACGGCCGTTGACCTCTTTTAGACATTTCCTTCCCTCATGCCGGATTTCCCGACATCAGTTAGTGAAGCTGCGAGATGTGTATAAGAGACAGGTGTGTGTGTGTGTGTGTGTGTGTGTGAGATTTGACCGGATTGCTTTTGTTAGTGCTGTTCTATAGAAAAAATATCTACTTTTATGAAGTTCATCGATTGAATGAATTATGTGAAAGTGGTTTTTATTCGTGAAGATCTAATTTTGGAGATTTTGCGAGTTGAACTTGACTTGTGAAAATTCCTTCCTGCTAAACAAAAGTCAATAAGGTCTGAAGGCATTTAATAGTACACAGCTGACCGGAAGTATGTGCAACCACAGCGCGTGAAAAGTTTTTTATTGTTTGTATTTATCAGCTCGCCTTTACTGTAATCTCGACGACTGGTTACATGAAGTTCAACAGGAAGAAAACGTCCTGTTACGTCGTGTCGGATTATTCTAGAGATCTGCGCTCATACACAGATGAGAACACAATCGTTTGGGGATCTTAAAATTTAGTTCCTCACGAAATGTCTTTTTCCACTTTTTTTTTCTTCTTAATAAAACTTGGGTCCTCACGAAAAAAAACCAAACTTTTTACAGTAAAACAGTCACACATTTCTTGAATTTTCTCATCTGTCTGCGATTAAATACATCGATTATTATCAATTAGTTGTTAAAATCGATGCCATTATATAGAGAGACATGGCCCATTATAGTAGTCAACACTATGTCCTCGTGGTTTTTCATAAGTTTGATTATCAATATGAGTAGTCTTCAAAAAACACAATTTCAGTGCCCTTTCTTCATAGCCCACCCCCAAGAATCTCGACTATCAGTGAGGTTAGTTAGGGAATCAGACAGTGGGGGGGAGGGGGGGGAGGAAGAGGGGTCGGATATACACGCATCAAACGCATTACAGCAGGTCTTTTAATTGTTATTAAATTGTCCATCGATCTTTCCATCTATTTATTAATCCGTCCATACATCTTTTCATTCATGCATTCTCTCTCCCAGCATTGCTATTGGTCCATTCACCCGTATGTATTTGTGCATCCATCCTAGCCTTGTTCCGTCTGTCTCTATGTTCGGTGGACTTATTCTCCTCCCAAAAAAAGCCATTTCGACAGTTGCATTTTCATGCAACGGTCTTATGGCAAGTCTAGACTGCATCCATAAGTAGGTTTGTGCAAACGAGTGCAAGGGACCACACCTCCGACCTCTAACCTTGACTAAATCACGGCAGCCATGCAGGCACTCAGAGCAGGCACGTTCAGCACATGCAAGTTCAATCCTACCAGCAACGGCTGGTCATGTACGAAATTGAGTTCATGACTTGCGCTTCAAAGATGTCGGCGATAGGTCAGGGATTCCTTTAATAAGGTATTGATGCCTGGTGAGGGGACAGGAATGCTAGGATAGCCATCAGCTAGGGCAGGACCATAGCAGCCACCCGCTCTCACAGCCCGTACATTGTGGAGGGTCCCCCAAATTGATCGAGGGCACCTTGAACACATGGATATTTGTAGCCAGAAAAACAGCAGAAACCTCGCCCTAACACCGACTTTTTGGCCAAATTTCTTTAAAGTGAGTTTTCAGAGGTTTTTGTGTTTTTTTTTTAAAAACGCTTTGAAGCAAAAACAATGGAGATGAGGACAGGAGGGTGGTGTACTAAGATGGGGACTGTATTGAGCCATAGATGGTAAACGATATTTCGCCGCAATAAATTGTGAGGGCGTTAAGGACTCCTCGTCTCACTCCTGAGCAGTCAGGGCTTCAGGGAGACAGCTACGGCCCTGAGCTAGGGTCGGTTATTGATAATGTCCGTCCTTCCAACAGAAAAAGCGACTGGCGCCAGCTAATTATTGCACCCTTCGTCTAGTCCCAAGGAACTAGCGACTTGCCCGTCAAGCAACAACTCCTTCCTCGTTAATAGCCCGGACGCAGTTAGCATGATGTCAATATTTCGTCTTCCCGGGCTCCCACGGAATGACAAATGAAGTCTTGTTTCTTGTCCCCCCCCCCCCCCCCCCCCNNCGACTCTGAAAGGCAATGAACCGCCACTGTTACACTCACTTACGCAATTTACAGATGCTGCACAATGAATGTTTACTGCGACTTTCTGGAAACAAACGGGCTGGGGAGAGGGAGGAGAAAGGAGGAGGGGAGGGAAGGGAGAATGGCGGTTGACGACGATGCAGTAATCAAAGATTGTGAATGTAGATAAACAAGAGGAAAGGCAAGTCAAAAAGAAGTTGGGTGGGTGGTTAGAGAAAGGAATATCCCCCCCCCCCNCCCCCCCCCTTTCCTTCTGCATTTCGCTTCCCATCCATAATCTTATTCATAATATTATAACTGATTACCTTTGGGTATACATATCCCTGTAATTCATTACGTTGTCCCAGAAATGGGATGGCCTGCCCCCTTAGGCAAGCTGGCTTCTGTTTCTGGAATAACAGGATAATAACTCTTCTTCCAACTGCGAACAAACCAGGTCTCAAGTCATTTGTGATCCGGTTAAGTCAGTACTTCATATAGTCTGTGCTGACGTAACAGTACTCAACAAATTACAGTAAGTTATATTACTGGTCACATTTTGTGTAAAATTTTAGGCCGGTTCTGATGACAAAACTAGCATTCATGTAAGAATTCAAAATTAGGCTCCTGAGCTCTCTTTGTTCATTTATGTGCTATCCCTTCCTGTTTATGGAAAATCCGACGAAACGTCATTGTGAAAATTCTCGGTGCCAGGTATTCAGCATAGCGTCCATGTGGAAATTCCGGGTTTACTGGAAATTCTGTATAGAGTCTTTGTAATAAATCCAAGTTTATTGGAAATTCTGCAAAGCGTCTCAGTGGAACTTCAAGGTCTATTAAGAATTTGTCCTCATACTCGTACATAGTAGGCAATATATCGGTAACAATTTTATGAGGAATTAGATTTCTTCATGCCACACAGATTGCTTGCATAACAAGCCGTCTCTCTCTAAATTTCATTTTGTGAAATACGATGTTATGCATCAACAAAGAAGAGACAAATGGGACGTCGCATCTCCGAAATACATCGCTGTATACATATTATTATATTTGTATGAATATCCTATATACGCGGCCTCGTTCGCGCCGGCGCTTTAACAATATTATATAAACAATTCGATCTTCTGAGTGGGTGATCTAATTTATATAATGGCAAATGATGTGTCTACTTGGTAGAATGATTACCTCTGTTTCGTTGGACACATGATCAATACCTGGGTGCAGAAATAGTGCCAGTTTTGGTGTCTAGAGGGACACTGCCATCTCCTTTTCCCCTCTCCCTCCCCACCCACCTCTCTCTCTCTCTCTCTCTCTCTCTCTNTCTCTCTCTCTCTCTCTCTCTCTCTCTCTCTCTCTCTCTCTCTCTCTCTCTCTCCACCTGTAATTAACTCGCCCGAAGTCCAGAGCATGACATTCGAGATGGTCTGGAATTGCAGATAATATCGAATTACCATTTCTATCATGTTTAAAATAATGTTTATTGACTTACTGTCCTAATTTGTGTGACTCCCTGGCCCCCTTTACTCTGCACTCCTGATGTTGTGGGAAAAGGAGGAGGAGGGCTAAAACGGCCCTGGTTCTGTCAACATTCAAAGCAAGTAACTTTGGGTAACGATGCCGACATTTTTCACCTTAACTTTGTAGGGCTTCGACAACTCAGCCGAAATATTTCTAGCTTCCATCGTTCTGGCAATTTCTAACGTCAAATCACCATTATTCCGCCAGATGAGATCAATAATTTCACGAGGCAAACTAATGTAACTCTTCGAGTTTAGTAACGAAAACATACCGCCCTCAAGATATTTCTCGGTAAATAAGTTCAGCGCTATCATTTTTCTAACAATTCAGACAGTAAATGTCTTTACTGGCCATCCGGTAACACTCGTAAATTGTCTCGTTACCCTCTGCAGCCTATTCTAAGTCTTATTATTTGACGACAGGGCGGAAAGGAAATCTATATTAGTGATAAGAAACAGGACGCTCAATGGCCGTCCCTGCGCTGCAGCCTCGGGCATTTCGTTCTTGCAACGATAATTCTCGTGGCGTCCCACGGGAAGCGGAAACCAGGCGCAGACATTGAAATCATCTCGGCCAAATAAAGATGTCGCCGATTTCGAGGAGGCGCTCGACAACCGCTTCCTCCAGGAAGAGCTTTAATCTTGTCTGCATCAAAGGAAAGAATACCGAAACATAAACTATTAGTGTTATTCGGAGATTTTGTTTGTTGTCTTGTGAGAAGTGTAAGTGTGTTTGGTGGCTTGGAAAGGAGGATGGAGTGGGGAGGAAGGAGAGGTGAGTTTGAGCTGACCTGAGTTACTTTGTCTTGTTCAGTGTCATCCTTTCCTCCAAGTCATACTGCCACTAGCTCTAGCGCCAAAATGCACTGTACAGCATCATAAACGGGAATCCCCGTTCTCGCTCTCGTAAGTCCAACGAAATCTTTTACATTGTGTTGGGTTTATCTGACAGACTGGCGTTTTACGTCTGTTTTCCAGTGCACGTATTTTGTCCTCAAAGGCCGAACTAGACAGTAATTACCTTGTCAAAGCAGGCTTCCTTTAGCCCCCACCCCATTCGCTTCTTCCCTCGCTATGAGTCGGACGCCTGTCTCTTAATATCGATATTATTGAGGTTCTTTCATTCCGTATCTACATCAAACATGTCAACCACTTTTGAGCAAACAGGGGGCAGTGAAGATGACTGATTGGTATTAACTGCCCCGACATAATGAAGCTTAGGGCGTTTATTTCTCACATACATATGTATAGCCAGTCATAGCATACTAGCAACGTGAGTTCTATTGAGTAGTGTTGTCTGAAAGACTGTGTACAGTCATCTTATCTGGATTGCCTTGTTGTCTTCTTCTGTTTCTAACGTTTCTCTTGATGAATTAAGTATATTTAATTCTCTGTCCATCTGTATGAGGAGGCGTCGGAGGAAGAGACCTACATTATTCCATGCCCTTGCTGTGTCTATAGCAAATACTTTTGTTGGGAAATACCACTAAACTTGTCATAGCTTAAAATAATTCTAAAAAAAAACCACTTAGCGGGAAAATGCAGAATGCATGTGAAGAAAGAGTGAGGCTAAACTAAATGAGTGCGTGAATCAATACATCAGATAGTACATGGAGACACGAAAAAGGAAGAAGAAAACGGAATACAACTTGGAAAGACAGCCACCTTACCAGGGATCGAACCTGAGACCTCCCGCAGGTCGCTTGTGGCGCGCTCCATCGACTGAACTATCACGCAGACGGCAGAAAGTGCCCAGAAATTCGAATCATCAGCCAGAACAACTGAATTTTCGATCTCTGAGTGATTTTTCTCTGAACACTAATGTCAGCAGTCGGGAAATGTGTTAGAGTCACGGATGAGCACTAGACTCGCACGTGGAAGTTAGGGAACATATTCAGGCAATAGGTATTTAAGAATTAAATTGCTGTGACGTTAGCGTCCCTGTAGTGTAGTTGTAACACAATCAGACTTGCAAGCTGAGAGACCCTGGTTCGATTCCCGGCAGGGACAGGAAATTTCTAGTGTAGGTTTTTTCGGCCCATCTTTTCAAAATTGATCATTCACAGTAATTTTGGTAAAATCCCTGGTGACACATTTCCCTTAAATGATATGTAACATCTGAAAAATTATCAGACTGAGCTCACATTCCTCCCGCTTAATAAAGTAAGAATACGATATGCCTTGCCACCCGATTTCACTAAGATACACAGTTTGGGAGAGAAAGTCTCAGGCAATATATTTATTATTTACCTGCCATACATCTTAATTGTCTTTCCCGTCATTTTTGATAAGGTTTGTATTATCACTTCATGCGGTCTGGTCTTATTAATATCTACTTTGTAAAACCTTGCTCGTAAAGGTCATAGCTGACATCCAGAATGAGACATGCAAAACCAGATCAGTAATAATAATACTAACCTTGTAAAGTTCAGACAGATGTAACCAAAAGTGTACAGTACCCTTCAGCTCATAGCATTTCCCAGGCGAGAAGCCCGATAATACTATTCAAAGTTGTTTTTTTAGTTTGAATGAGAACGCCACGGCTCCCACCCTCATCCTCAGCCCCAAGACAGGGCAAGTGGAAAATTACGTGGAAGGAGAGTTTCTGTTGCCTTCAGGGTGCAAGCATGGGATCATCAAAGTCTCTGAGTGCATGCAGAGCTCTTTTGTATCCCCTTCAGTGCAAAAACGCTGGCATTTCATTACCCGCCTTCGGCATCCGAGGAAGGTTCTCTTTTAGAGTCTGATAATCGAAATATTTTGGATGGAACTCCAAACAGAGCTGCATTTATAATTTTCATGTTCCCCGCCTTAAGTATGTGTCCTTCTTGAAGCACGTATCATTATGTTAGAGACCTGTCGCTGAAGGCCAGTCAAGGCGCAAACATGTTCTAAGGTCGAGGCTGTTTCTTTACTTTTCACTGACGTTCTGTAAAATCTCCGAAGTGCAAAGAAGTGTTGGTTAGCTCGTTTTGTCCCGTCTCAAGAGGTCTGTAAAGGAAGAGATTAAATATTTGGTATTGCATCCCTCTGTGTAAAAGGCGGAATGTTGATGTCACCACTGGTAGAGGGTAGGTGGGATGGGAGACATTATCGTGCTTTACAGCTTTTATCTTGTCACATGATCGCCCTTTAAAGCTATATGTTTTAGACCTCTCTTTCTCCCAGGCTGCTGATCTCCTATGTCTTAAGCTGCCACCCGACTCTTTTAAATCCACGACTTCCTAAATTTATCAGCATCTTTCATGCACTGCTGTTGGCGGCTTATGGTCGTGTGGTTTGTGAGCCGAACTCTGAAACTAAAGACTGTCAAGTCTACAGTTTGTGAGTTTGACCCATGGGCTGGGCAGTTTAAGCTGTTGTGTCCTTAAGAAAGACACTTCACTTCCATCTGCCCACACGACTCAGGTGTGAATGATATGAGTACATGGCTTTAGAGTTGGGGGAGGGGGGAAAACCAGGGCTGCATCGCTGGCGACCAGTACTGACTTTGTTATGTATTGCTTGTAATATTATGTACTTACATGTATGATGTGTACTGTTCAATATGTTTGTATTATGAATGACATCTATAACACTGTATGATATTGCAAATCATTTTCTCTACTGGATAAATAAAAGTGGTATTTTCAGAAGTTTTTTTTTTCATTTTTCATATTTTAGAGGCGCCCTTCCCCCGGCAACTTAACAAAATTATGGACCTCTTTTCCTCCCACAGGCCGATGACCCGTTTATGCTTTAGACACCTCATTATCTCTTGCTAGTCACCGCCAACATCTAGCACTTCTGGAATTTTTTTCCCCTTGAGAAGGAAGAAAGGAGGAGGAGGTGCTGCAAAAACATCCAGATGGAGGAGACTGATTACTGCGACAGAGAGAAGGAAAGCGATGAAGTGGAATGGTGAAACATTACACGATAGTGTAGGCAAACAGCTCCTTTCGTCCAGGGTAGAATGATGCCAAGAAAACCAAGTCAAATAGGCGTTTTCCGACCAAGGGTTAATGAGGAGGAGGACTAAGGAAACATGTCGGCAGATTGAGCAGTTCTTCTTCTCTCGAGAAGGGCTGACTAGTCAAACCCACAGAAAAGGAGAGAACCGACAACCGTGAAATAACGGTACAGCCAAGCGCCAGTGGCAAGCAAGAAGACACACTTACCCCACCCATATCCCTAATCCCACCAATACCCCCCAACCCCAAGGCAACATGAGCCTGCCAGCCTAAAAACACCCCTCATGCCAAATTACGATTATAGGTGTTCTGTCGTTGCTTGGCAGATCAGCTTCAGAGCAATGCTAAGTAAGTCTGCACAACGACTTACCCGCCGCTGTCATGATTCTGGAGAAGCTAGACTTAGTCCTGACCCTTTACGGCACGGGACCAGTTTGAGTCCACCACTGACAATCTTCGCCCGAGCCCCTAGGAGAAACATATTTATGGGGTGAAGTATCGGGCATCACTATAATTTATAAGGGAAAAAAAAGAAATAAACGGGAGGGGATGTCTAGAGATCTCAGGTGTCCGAATAGGTGCTCCACCTCAGGGGACGAAATAATACTTCGACCGCGAGGGTCCTGATCCAGTTTCAGACTTTTCCCTAACGGCCATCCAACCCATGATCTATTTTAGACTTTCACTACTACAACGGCCGTTGACCTCTTTTAGACATTTCCTTCCCTCATGCCGGATTTCCCGACATCAGTTAGTGAAGCTGCGGCAGAGCCATTCGTTTCATTCCATTTTTTTTTTTGGTCATGTTTCTAACCACGTGTTATGCAATGTAATACATCAGCATTATCTTATTTTTCTGACACATTCATATATTTCCTCTCTCCGTTCTAGGACAGGGAAAGTAAAAGAACAGGGTGTTCCTCTTATATCAACGCTCGGCTATACAGCCCGCCTTGTCATTTCCCTTTCAAATGTCGCCCGAGCTAGCAGCATAGCAAAGATCTTCTTGTACAGGATCATGCCGACGAGTGATAAAACATGTCCACATTTTTTAGTCCGATTCAAAACAGCAAGATGTGCCACTGCCAATATCCCTTCAATCATGCACACGAGCCCAAGTGTACATGAGAGATGAGAGAAAATGAGGTTGAACTAATCTTAATTTTTGGGACGTTTTTCCTTTCGAAACAGATCTGCGGTGCTAGCGCACTTTTGAAATATCTGATCCTTCTTGATAAATTTGTTGTTCATTTGTTGTTGTTGTTGTTTTCGTTGACGATGAAGCTGTTGCTGATGTTTTTGTTGTGTCCCTGCTCTTCTTGCTCTGTTGTCATAATATTCGTATTTGTGTTGTTATTGCTGCCTGCTGATGTCCTTGTTATTGCTGCCTGCTGATATCCTTGTCTTTACGTGATGTCGGTAGGTTGGTGGCAGTTTTATCATAATAGTTGTTTCGCTGATAGTTTTCTTTTCACTTGCTACATCGTCACTCTCATTCTATATTTGCCTAAGTTGTTTTTTTTTTATTTTGATGATTCCAGTTGTTTAAATTACTATGATCTTCCATCTATCTTCTTTTTCAGAATGACAAATTTGTTGAGTTTTGACGTGTTACTATATTCTAAGTTTACAAGCTAAACCCTATCTGCCTCACTGTTTTGCTTTGAGCAATAGTTGAGAGTGCTCAACTTCTCAAAACCTCAAAAATTGACTTGGGCAAATGTGTAATGAGCGTGAAGATACTGTTCTCTTACTGTTGCTCTAGTACGTCTATTGCTATCACTTTTTGTTTGTTTGTGTGTATGTATGTTATACGCTGCTGACTGCCATCTAACACTATCTAATCCGATTGCTGATTAAATTAGAGTTAAAGTACCGTGTATTCCCCTCTATATCCAGGTACCGGGTGTTTCATTTAAAAAAAAAATTCTTCTGAACAGTCCACATGACACTTATACAAATTTTCCCAAGTTTTTACTGAGTAAAATATAAGTAATGGGAACTCCTTTGGTATATAATATGCCAAACACATTTCGTTTGAATGGATTTGAAATGAAAGTGATTAACATCCGCCCAAAAATATGACTAGGAAAAAATGCAGGACGTCAAAATGATGTTTAACTTTCACAAAATGAGTTCATCAAAGTAACATAGCCCTAAGCAACAACAAGACAATATTTTTGTACGATTTACCATTATGTTGATGAATGTAGCAATATGTTAAAACAAAGACAAAAGAATGGTGGCGATATTCACAGCACAAACTGAAGAGTCACCCTCTTTCTGGTAGCATTCGTTGGCAAGTGAACTTTGTTATAGGTTACAGACTTGTAATGGGATTGGACCCTTTTTTCCTCTATGGGTTATATTAACGTTTTGAGCTGCCCTCTGAACCCAAAGTTTTAGCTTTCACTCAGACTCATACCAGATTGAAGCTCATTATGTGGCCCAAATTTTAAGACTTACCCAACCCTAGCAAGCCCATTGAAATTTTGAGCTTGGTTGCTATTTGTAAACAGAGGCTACATTTTTCATTGGTCAACGCCAAAACCCTCCTCTTCCGCCTGAGCACACCCTTGACCTGGCAATTCCAGCTCAGGGCTAAATAGTGCCTGGCAAAATAAAGTAAAATGGACACAGTTTCCCATGATATCAAAATTTTCCCCTGGAGCCCTTATTACTGGAAGCAGGTCATGCCAAAAGAGGGAAAAAGGGAGATGAAATATTACCCCTAAGTTTTGTAGGACCCAATAGTGAAAGAACAATTACAGGCCTGTAACCTATTACTGCTATACATTGGGCACTTTCCATACCATTAAAGTGATTCCCCCTTAGTGTGGAGATACCTTCAGACATTTGGAAATCATTATCACACCAGATTCTCCACACTTAAAACTCAGCGGAATGTGGACTCCAACAGTTCGATGGTGGTCCACTAATGACGAGTATTAGACGAGATCATTAAAAGTAGAGGGTAGGTGGCAGTGGACCTTGCGAGGAATGCAAACAGAGACAGTCTGGAATTGATCTGAGCTGACGGAGGACGTGTGTAAAAAAAAATAACTCTTGTGTTTAACTAAAGGATGACTTGGACAGGAAGTCCCAGGGAAATGGGGGAGGTGACTGTTTAACTGTTGTACTATCATCTTTACTGGGGCTGAAAGAAGACTCTCTCCGGAGACTGCTGGGATCTAAGATAATTGGTCAGCACCATCCAGACTGTCTCTCTCGATTGATGGGTAAGAGCTGATTTGTCCTGGTTTGTAACCATCGTGTCCAAACACATTCAAATGGTGAATGACGTGATTAACATACTTTCAAAGTAAGACTGTGTAGTGTTGGCGCTGAGTATTATGGAAGCAGCTTGACTGTTGGACTTTACCGACTGAAGAAATATTACTTGTATTTAATGTCTTTTATTGTGACTAGTCTATGTATTCTTTAGGTTGGGTGAAATCTTTTGAGGGAAGTAGTTTGTTATAATGAGAGCGCGTCTAAAGGGGAGACGTCAAATGAGACTGATGATAGCCAGACACAGTGTCTTTCTCAGAGCAAGAGAGGGGCGGACAACATCAGTGTATTTTGTTTTAGTCTATGTCCCACTGTCTCGTTCCGTTTTAAATGAGAGTACAGAGGGAAAGCATTTTGTCTAAGACCGCCACCAGTAATGATTCTGGAGTGATATATACTTGGGCTTTGCGTCACATAGTTAAGGCTTTGCACTCCAGTATAATACGTATGTGCTGAGTTTTAGGACAGCTATTTTATAATGTAGTCGCTCCAGCCTTCTGGTTACAGAAGCCTAATCCAATTTCCCACTTTCAGCCAATAAACTGTATTCTCTACTGTCACTTACAAGAAATTCCACAATCTCTAAGTCTTCTTTAATTATTTGCAGAATTCAATGAGCTTATTAAAAATGATGTTCAAATTATAGATCTTGCAGTTCGTTTTCGAGCTGCGAACAGTTACATCGAAAGGTGTAAACAAGCTAACCAGTTTCCGTAACGACAAGTGTTCCGCACAGAAGGCCGCACCGAAACCGAAGTGAATGACCCAAACTTCAGGTTTAATTTACAAAATCAGGAGAGAATGTTGAATAATTCACAGGTAGGTTCACAAATCTAGGGCCCATTCTCCACATTCTTACTGTCTTCCTAACGCATGTAACAGCATGTTATTTTCAGCCAATTGGAAGTCTGTAACCTTCAGTGTGGATAGAGGACGCGCTTTTTATACCACACCACACTACATCACACCACACCACACCGCACCGCACCGCACCGTACCATGTCGTGCCGTGCCGTGCTGTGCTGTGCTGTGCTGTACTGTGTTGTGCTGTGCTGTGCTGTGGTGTGCTGTACTGTGTTGTGCTGTGCTGTGCTGTGCTATGCTGTGCTGTGCTGTGCTGTGCTGAAGAGAAAGCATGAGTTCACTGATGTGAATGTGAGTTTTACTGGGCTTTCAAAGCAGAAGCGCTGGAGTTGTGTGTGTACCGGACCTCATTCACAGACATTATTATTTTGTCCTGCCGGGGTTCTTAACCTTCAGCTACCCAATTTACTCTCTCTCTCTCTCTCTCTCTCTCTCTCTCTCTCTCTCTCTTTCTCTCTCTCTCTCTCTAACTCATTTTCCCTAATCCCCCTCCCCCCTTCTAATCTCCTCTCACCAGACTCGGGAACATGTGACGCGCACAGTGATTGCTAACCTATTCCCTTTCCGCCTGTCTGCCCTCCATTTCACCAGTACGCCTCCTCGTCTGGCTGTCTCTCTGTCTATCTGACCGCTTGTCTGTCTGTTCCTCCATCTGTCTGTCTGTCTGTCTGCTTGCATGTCTGCCTGCCTACTTATCTATCTGCATTGTCTTTCTGTCTCTGTCTGCCTGCCTGCCTGCTTTGTCTGTCTGTCTATTTGTCTGGCTGTCTGTTTGCCTGCCTGTCTGTCTATTTGTCTGTCTGCCTGCCTTCCTGCCTGCTTGTCTGCCTGCCTGCCTACTTATCTGTCTGTCTGTCTGTCTGTCTGTCTGTCTGCATGCCTACCTGTTTATCTGTCTATCTTTCTGTCATCCAGTTAGGTTAACAGTACATGTCTAAAATAGATTATTGGCGAATAGAACAAACAACAAAAAAAAACTGCACAGACAAGCCATTACTGACAGGAGACAGATGACAGTTTATAGTAAATGAAGAGAGACATTCAAGAAGACGGACGCCATAATTCGGCTAATCCTGAATAATTCAGGCGAGCGTAGCTCATACAAATTGCCGTAATTTAAATTTTCCTGCTCTGTTGGTCCTTATCCACTGTACTTAATGTCAGAGGCGGCTTCAAAAATACC
>JAWQUT010000007.1:5853622-5866591 GCA_033807755.1 Ellobium chinense | reverse complement strand
GGGGGGGGGGGTTCTTCCACATTACTGACATCTCTCTAAGTACAGATTTCAGATTTCACAAGTTTATTTCTAATGTTAACCGTGTCACAAAATAGCTACCACTCGACAGTTCATAATCTGACAAAATAATAGACAACCAGACAAGGGCAAATAAGGAAAAAAATGACGAGACAATCAGAAAATTGGACAATCGGATCGACGAAGAAACATACCAACATCCTAACAAGTGAAATATTATACACCTACATTGATCAAAGGCCTAATTGCAGAAAAGTTCATGCTGACTCTAATGGTTTGGGACGCTTACTTTGGAATTTATGTACTATTTCAGAAAAAAAAACAAATTTTATGAAGAAAATATCGCTTTGACGAAACCAATTATTGTTTTCCTTTCTATACTGTACTTTTTACATAAGTCACATTTCCTCTTTAACATCTTTCCTAAATAATAAATATGCAACCCTAGATTTCATACTATACAAATTTAACTCCGCAATACCCACTTTTCATAATATTATGTCAAGGTTCTATACATAAAAGCTGCAGGATTAACAGTTTCTTGGAACTACCTATACGTAAATGGTGAAATGAAAATTTATAAGTGGCATTTAGAAGACTAGTTATAGAAAAACTAAGGAAGGTGGAGGAACATTTGCGGAGACCCGCGACATGCCGTCTCGTCTCCTCCCTGGATCCGCCAGTGCCTATTCAAGAACCATAATCTTTGAGGTATATAAGAGATTTCAACTAGGTTATGTCTATATATTCTTTTCATTGCATTTAAGTGGTCACAGTGGGTAGACAGCGCCGCGGATAACGCAGATGTCGTCCTCGTAATTTTGCACACTGAAACAAAGTTATAGCTTGTGTCTCCATCTAATTCAGTGATATCATTAACGTTTGATTGTCTTCTATTAAAGTTTTAGAACCATTTTATATTCCTGTGAGCAATGCTTCTAGACTGGTCTATTTTACTGAGGGCAGCTAAAAAAGAAAAAGAATGGAAAATAAAAAGATGACGAAGGAAAGATATCAAATAGATTGAGCGGAACAAGACGCCGGCTTGAAGTGGCCTTCTTTCATGTTCGAGTGCGTTTATTTCGAAATATGCCTTTTCACTGGAATCGTTTAAGATATTCAACTGTCTTTTATTGCCCGCACAAGGACCGTCACTGCCAGCTCCAAGGTGGAAGAAGCCAATGCTAGGGATAGGAGGCACGATGCCAAAGATCATATTAATAAGGATTATTAGGCCTTAGTGGCACTGGGACAGAAAGTAGCGAGAAAGTGGCTTATGATGCATCAGATACAAGGTTTGAACAAAGTTTGAACAAGGTTTGAACAAGGAAAAGCCCAAAACACGAAGTGCCATAAAAGTAAATAAGAAACTCTCTTAGCCGGAGAACGAGACAGTAGAAGATCTTCAGAGGAAAATATCCCCATCTAACAAGTGTTTCGGCCCACCGTCTTCCTGACACTCTGGACAACTGGGCCACACTTAGGTTATGACTCTCAAGTGTCTCTCTGTTATTTTCCGGCCTCGGGAGGGATTTAAACCCGCAACCACCAGTTTCTTAATTCCATGTATATCAGAGGCTTCAGATACCTCTGAAACTTCTCAACCAAAAGAAAGGCGAGGGGGATAGTTGCGGTCCTGCCACAAAAGGCATTGTTAACAACTTCAGTAAATCTAGAAATAGCATCCCCAAAGTTTTATCATACCCCTTAAATGTCAGATCTATAAAAAAAATTCACTGTCTTTCCCAGCTCTCTTTTTCCCAACTTGTGTGTGGTATTTAGCTGATGGGACGCGCTTGATGTCTGGTGGCAGAATGATGGGAATAAGCGAAATGAAAGGGATGTACAAACATAGTGGGGCGGCAAGATTAAGTTTAGATGGGAAAAGGTGAAAGAGAAAGAGCGCGTGCGAGAGAAAGATGGGGTTTATGTAGACTATGTAAGCAGTGATAGAATGAGAAAAAACTTCTACTTTTGTGGCACTTGGGTGATTGTATGAAGATGTGTCCATGACGATATATAGGGTCGTTTAAGGCAGCGTGACCTCATGGATTGTGCGTCGTACTCAGAAAGTGAAGAATGTTAAGTATTGAGTTTGTGTGCTCGACTCGAGGACCCGGCGGTTAACTTTGTAATGTCCTTGGGAACGGTACTTAACTTCCCTTCCCCAACTCGATTCAGGCGTAACTGAGTACCTGGCTTTTGAGCTGGAGGGGCCTGGCGTTGCACGTCGGACGACCACCAATGACTTTGTTGTGTGTTTTATTTGTAGTAGTGTGTATTTACATGTATGAGGTGAACTATTTTATGTGTTTGTATTACAAATGAGATGTATGACATTGTATAGCATTGTAAACCAATTGCCCTACGAGCCCAATAAAAGTCCTATTTTCACTTTCATTTGACATTCAACGCCTAATATAAATATTGAAATCATCTTGTTTTGGACCGGTTCTGAAGACAGTATCGGAATTCTTGTGTCACGTAACAACATGTTAACAAGTATATTATGAGATAGTTTACCTCATCATGTCAATAACAAGACTGCGCACCACCCATTTTTCTCTAAAACTTCTTCCACATGGAATTCAACATCATACACCAACATGAAGGATATTTGGTGATTTCCCCTGATGGTAGTCGGGGCTATTTTATATCTGAGGGCAGACTGGCTAAACATTTACTCAGGACAGACTGACATAATGGGATCTTCTTACAGCTGCGCAAAAGATATAACATGTCACAAGAAAAAAAAAAGAAAGTTAAAATCCCTGATGTCAACTAATAGTCTGTTTGCATTGATGATTTAGAGCAAGTCTCCTCTGTGGAAATAAGGCGAACTAAGAAGATGGAAGCAGAGAATAGCCAATTTGGCTGGAGCTGTGTGATGAAACACGAAGAAGTTGATAACAGTTCTTTTCAAGCTTGTAGGAAGTGTCAGGCCCAGACAGGCACTCATACAGGACAAGACTGAAGGGAAAACTGAACCTGTCTGAAGAGTTAATTTGAGCTAATGTCGCGAGATCTGTGCGGAGGAGGCGAGGCAGAGACAAAAAACTACATACAAAAGGCCATCCGACCTTGGCTGTGACGTTGATTGCTCTTCAAGTGAGATGTAAATGGTAGCCTCGACAGTCACCTGAAAAAATTATAGAGTATCGCCTGTCTGTTTTTTTTATGTTGTTGTTGTTGTTGTTGTTGTTGTTGTTGTTGTTGTTGTTATTGTTGTTGTTGTTTTGCTGCTGCTGCTGCTGTTGTTGTTGTGGCGGCTTCTGCTGCTGCTGCTGCTTTTTTTTGTAATTACTTTAGAAGTCATTTTCACATAATGAGGGATTCGCTCATTCTACAAATTAACAGGGCCTCCCTTGTGTCAATGCGCGAGCACGTCTATGGGAATGTGAGGGTATGAAGGATGCCGATGTGCATGAACATGCTCTTACGAGGAGGAAATAAGAAGGAAAGTAATAGAGTTTCAATGAGTGAAGAAGTCGAGGGCTGGGAGAAAATAGAACTTAAAGTTTTTGTAATAACGAGGAGGATAAAGTGCATGTATACAGCGGATGCGAATCCGCTATTTACAGTCCCCTTGTGACAGAGACGCTTAAAAATAGCAGGTGTGACGTCACGCAGAATAATTTGTTAGCGCCGTGGGCTGCGATTGCGAAGTGGTCTAAACACTGACCTTGAGAACAAAGGTTTAGTGCTCATACTCACTGCGGACATTTTTTTTTTTATCTACGAACATTAAGAAATGGTTTATTCATTATCTATTCAGTGTTATTCACGAGTCTTTCCGATTCCATTAAATTGAAATATTTCCTTATGGAGGCATAATCAATACTAATTTACTGTTGACAGCAGATTCGCATACGGTACGGAACACAAGTGTAACAAGTGTCACTGAGTGTTGATTTTTTGCTTCGTGTTGATCGGAGTTCAGGTACATAACTTGTTTTATGAGGCCTGTAAAGGTCTCCACACTATTATTCAGACCTGCTGTTTAAGCCAATTCTCCACTGGGCAGCTTGTGTGAGCATGTAGATAACCCCAGCATATTTTATTTTGAAGACATCAGTGCTCGCAGTTGTAAACGTCGGTGTAAATTGTTTTTGAGAGCATCCGTTTATATGCTTAAACTGGTCTCAAGATGGAATAATAAGGACAGCAGCACTTGTTGTGTAGACAGGCGATCGATTGCAACTTCTTGCGCAAAATGAGGTGTATGTCGCTGGACAAGAAAATGAGGATTCGTGATTGTGACCATCAGATAAGGTGAACAGGACCATCAGATACTGACATTTTTTGTTTTGTTTTTGACTGTAGAATCAAGACTAAAATTATTTTTATACATAAAAATATTCGGTTTATGGGAGAATGGTTAGTAATTGTAGATAAATATGAGCTTTTGTGAGGCATAACACATTACCTTTTATAGTCGAAGTTTGTTCTTTAATCGAGATTTTCTGAGAATTTTGTTTTCAGTGCATTCTGCCTCTTCAAACGATTAGATCCCAGGTCAGAATAATGTTAAAGACTAGTCAAAACTATTTTGTTATTTCACCTATTGCAAGTATACATACTGAGTTTTCATCTCATACTGATGACTCATTATAGTAAACAGAAAAAGCGACAAAATCCTTCTTGTGACTGATTGCAAGACATTTGATGTACGCGGTGTCGTGTAGGTCAAATTGTTAGCAGAGAAGAAGGAAACATGGAAACACATTAGTGAGTAATGCTGTCTCATTAAACACTCGCACACGCAAAGAGCTTCACTACGAGTAAGTGAGCGGAAGGAATGGGAAACAGGAAGAACTGAGGATAAATCGAAGAAAGATAAAGAGAAGCCAGGCACGTATCTCAGTTCCCAAGGCACGTTGACACTGCTAAATTTCCCTTCTTTCTCAAAATCAGGCACGGTGACACTGCTAAACTTCCCTTCTTTCTCAAAATCCAATTTTTTAACATTTATTTATCGGAATTGCTCTACCTCACGGCCCAATCTGTGAGTGTCGAACGTTCCGCTCCCCTCCATCTCTTGTACGCTTGATTTCATTATCTTTCGGGCCCGCGCTTTAATGCGCCGTTGTTCACTGATTTAGAACTGGGACCAAGTGGGGACGCTGGAACTGCAAGACACTTGAACCCCTGACACCGGACCCGCCATCAAAAGATTTCCCAGAAGACGAATTTCAGTGGCCGAGCTTCCTCAAGTGATGTCTTTGTACGATTTGTTATGGCTCGATACGAGGGACGACACTTTGCGTGGTTCACTGTAATCAGAGCCAGAACCTAAGTATAGCAAGACAAATTCCATCCGGTAGCTGCTAAAGTCCATTATCGCGGTTACTCACGCCGGTACAAAATGGAAGTAGGTAAAGAGGATTTGTTGTAAATTGTCTCTGATGCTTCGGTACAGATTACCTATTATCTGGAGTGAAGCTAAAGTTTAACACAGATCATTGACCTCTACTCTTCTCTGCCCATTGTCATTCATTCATTCATTCATTCATTCATTCGATAAATCCAGCCTATTTAACCTATTTCATACCCCTCGCTTTGTCTGAGAGCACTGTGTTAAACTATGTTTACAAACTACCTCTACACAAACATCAAGTTTCCGGACTTGCTATAGTTTCTGTTTGCCGCTTGTAATTGGAAAGCTTGCGAAGTGTTAAAAACTCTTAGTGTGAAGGAAGACTTTGTGACTCAGGAAGCACCTCAGCATACTCAGGCAATCCAAGTAGGACAAGTACTACGGTTTCCCTCACTATTCTATTACTCTTCAGATTAAATAGCCCACTATAGAAATCCAATATCCTTTTTCTCAAATATTGAGAACGCCTCTCCACCTTCAATAAATCATTTCGCCACTTATGTCGGTCATCTTCTACTCAAGCAGAATTAATCTGGATGTTTGCCTTGCACCCTACAAGTATCTTTCACTAAACATCATTCTTGTGCACTCGGAGATGTGAAAATAAATAGTCTGTTTATATCGTGTTTGTTTGGATTCGAAATAGTTGTACAGATTCTGAGACAAACTGAAGAACCAATCTAAAATGAAGTCTGAAAGAAAAATCCAAATAGGTCCAATAGTTTTGGTCTGGTTCCGCGGTATGCAGCACTAGAGATAAATGTCACTTCAGACTTCAAACTACGGTGGTCATAATTTAAAGTCTTCACATTTTGTTTAGCATTTTTTAATAGGCCATGTCTATAATTCCCACCTATGTTTACCTCAGACACACTAAATCGCATGTAATTTAAAAGAACTGCTATTTTGAGGTGGGATGAGTCATTTGCAAATCAGTTTACAAACTAACGAACAGGAAATCACTCATCAAGACGCAGAAATCATTACTGGACCGATTGAAAAACCCGACACAGATCTGGATTAGAGGGTCCCATAAAGTGTTATGATAGGAAAAGTGGCCCAATAGAGATTAGAAAGCGTTCTCAGTATTCGACAGTTGTCGAAAATGGTATGGAGTGATCGTGCTAAAAACTCGACATTTCTGGAAGTTGATAAGCCGGTCTTAAAGGTTACAGACTTCTAATTGGATGAAAATAGCATGTTGTCATATGCGTTAGGAAGACAGTAAAATATTTGTCGTTTGGATAGATTATGGAGAATGGGCCCTAGATTTGTGAACCTGCCTGCGAATTAGTGTGCATTCTCTCCTGATTTTGTAAACTAAACCTGAACTTTGGGTCATCCACTTCGGTTTCGGTGTGGTCTTCTGTGCGGAGCACTTGTCGTTAAGAAAACTAGTTAGCTTGTTCACACCTTTCGATGTATTGGTTCGTAGCTCGAAAACGAAATAAAGACCTCCACATTAAACATCATTTTTAATAAGCTCGTTGAATTCTATAAACTATTAAAACAAGAATTAGAGATGGCGGAATTTCATGTGACAGTAGAGAAAACAGTTTATTGGCTCAAAGACGGAAATCGGATTAGGCTTCTGTACCCTCAGTTTAGTGTGAATTTTCATGTGGGCCATAATATGTATTTAATGACTCAATGTGGCGTCTGCAATAATCCTAGTGTTGCACTCTAATGATTTTGCAAAATTGAAGTTCACAGGTGATTTGATTTTCTGTCCATAAATTCAAACGTGTCTTCAGTTAATATTACCATTAATGATATTTAGAAATTCAACCACAATATCCTCAACACTTATTATTATACTTATACTTTTAATGTAGCTACACTAATTAACCTCAAGTTCTTTCACATCAAATAAAGTCAATGAAACTTTTCTCCTCAATCTTTAGACGCTATGATCTCAAAAACAAAAGGCAATACTGTGTTAACTTTAAATACCACCACCCGCTTTATTTAATCAATAAAAGTAATGCATGTAGAATATATTTTGTGTTGTGTTGAGTGTGTATGTGTGCGTGTGTGTGCGTGTGTGTGTGTGTATGTGTGTGTGTGTATATGCGTGTGTATGTCTGTGTGTATGTGTGTGTGTGTATGTGTGTGTGTATGTGTGTGTGTGTGTGTGTATGAGTGTGTGTGTGTATGTGTGTGTGTATGTGTGTGTGTGTGTATGAGTGTGTGTGTGTGTATGTGTGTGTGTATGTACATGTGTGTGTGTGTATGTGTATGTGTGTGTGTGTGTGTGTGTGTGTGTGTGTGTGTGTGTGTGTGTGTGTGTATTTGTTTTGTACGTATAGTGCTGACTTTTTTAACACCATAACTCAAATGTCGTAATATCGACTGACCAGGAATGGAAGTGTGTATACAGTTCCTTTGCGTGGAAAGCGATCCTGTTAAAGCTTTATAGGTCAAAATGACCTGCAAGACGTTTTCTCAAAAGCTTTCTGTTGTGTTCTGTTATAAATACGTGTTATTTTTAAGTTATCGATATCGTCTAGTCTCCAGCTTCAAGAAGCACCACTTGTTTCTTTCGTAATTCAGGCTGCGCGTTGTGGATACACATGGATGCATTTCAACAGATAACATGACAAAAATACGAAAGCATAAAAAAATAATCGGAAGACACAAACATCAACGCAGTGTCTCTATAGACTTGGCTAGTCTATAGAAATCGACTTAAAATGATAATCCTCTGAACATACGACAGTGAGGGATACCCATTCGGTCGATACTCACACACAATGTTGAGATAGGGGTGGCGATCGAAAGGCACAGACAACGTTATGAAGATATAGGGAAGATAAAATGATAAGATTTAAATCAGAAATTGTCAACGCCCGTTGCATTGCCATGTGCTAGAAATTAATTAGAAAGCTATTTTACAAAAAGCCACGCCACCAGTATTTACACCAGACTGATCTGTATTGTATGTTGTGAAGACGTCAATTCGTATTCTTTTGACGTTATTTTTTTTTTGACATAACCTTTTCAGTATAGCTGTTATTGATAGTCTGCGACTATTCGCATGTGCAGTTTCTTCTAATGAAGTTGGAATCTTCAAGATATAACATTACTGGGTAATTAGCATTGTAAGCCTATGATAAATAAGATAAAGGGCAAAGTCTTTAAGATAAAAGAGTCTGCAGCTATAAACTATAATAATATACACTGAATTGCTTCATTTGTGCATTCAGCCCCGAAATCTCGTCTAGAATGTCCCCGCTGTCGAAAAAGATCTCAAAAAAATGTAACATCCACCTAACATCAGAACATGTTTGCATACACGCTGATAACAAGCATTTGGCTTTTTTCCCCCATTCAATTTGCCTTTTAAATGAATAGGATTCATCCCGTGAGACTATGCAAAGACAACGCCATTAGCAAAATTGTTTCCAATGATTCTTTGGTCGTGAGCTGTTCTGTCCTGTCACGTGTCAGAGGTAATTAATTCAGCCTTCGTGTAAAATGGTTTCCTGAAGGCGCTAATTTAAAAAGAGATGGAAGCACGACGATCCTGACAGCGATACTAATGGCGCAGGAAAACAGCGGAAACGACATTGGCATGTGGACGTCAACAGCAGCAGCAGTAGCAACAACAAAGATATTAAAAATGACATTGGCTGCAGCAACATCAACAGCAGCAGCAGTAGCAGCAACAAAGATTTCAACAGCGGCAGTTGTAGCTACTTTGTCGAAATAAACTATTTATCTGTTGTTGTTGTTTTTTTTTAACTAAAATGTAGGCTAAGTCCTGAGTATATTGTCACAGTCTTGACCATCTGATACATAGATTAACCCGAGTGGCCTTAGAGTCTGACTAGCTCTCGAAATGTCACTGAGAGAATAGAGGGTTCAGTATTTGCACACGGTACTGCACTGAACTCGAAACCGGAAAAACCGGCAAATTTTGTAGGCAAATATTGGGACACAGCCCTAATTCTTGACTTGGGGCTTAGAGCAGAGTTAAGGTTAGGATTAAGGAAGAAAGAAAAGTTGGGACAGTCCTGGACATTATTATCATTGTCCTGGAACGCTTTCATGTGTACTTTCTTTTTCAATCCTGTCCCCAACCCTAAACCAAGCTTTGTGACATTGTATATGAGGAAAGTCAAACAGCCAGATCTACATCATGAGACTCTCCAAAGAGTTTAGCTGATGATTAAGGACAGGGATCGAACCCCGGAAGTCCGGCAAATTTTGAGAAACTGACACACCCTCTGAATTTTTGCACTCCGATAGGCTGAAGGGGTAGTGTGCCGTGTGCATATGCGACGCTCTATTGAGAGATAAATAAACACGACACTATTAGACTGGATTCGGCTTAAATACAAGTACTTTACAAATGTTTAAGATTCTTCGGTTGCCGTCTCGAGATCAAAACAAGCTCGTGCCTGCAAGTTTCACAGAGTATGAAATCTCCAGTTCGTCTCTTACTTAGAGTGTATGGCAATTGCACTATGATTTCGCCCAGTAATACTGGAGGCACAATCTAATTTCCAACAGGGATATGGCTCCGGAAGATCAACTTTCTTGGTTGATTACCTGATATTCACAAGTTGTCGGAGTAATCAGGCTCTAGCTGCACAGAGCACTGATCGGGTGAGAGTCAATATTCGAGTTACTCAGTCTTTTTCTCTTTTTATTTTTTTTTATCGATAGGCCTTGAGCCCTGTAGCATATAATCATCTTGTGGCAGATGCCAGAACACGTTTGTAAAAAAGGCATCAACATTAGGGCAGGAAAACAGCCTCAAGTGAAGTTCCTGGCCAGGCATATATCAATGCCAAAGAGTTCCCACTTTCTTTGGCGATGCCTCGAGTCATAACCAGATTGGTGGTTCTGATTCGAGGCTGAGAGAGAATCGCCAAAGAACAAGACAAATAAGCAGCAACACACAACAATCTATGTTTACATCATATATTTCTCCTGCATGCGGATTTTTTCCCATGTACAAGCCTTATGTATATAATTATTCTTGATCCATTGCGTATCGTTTCTCTTTATAATAAAATCTTCTTGCCAACATATGCATTAAATTCCAAGAGTATTATATTCCAACCCCAGATTATAGGTGTGTTATATTTTTCTACCATTGTGCACTGGAGTAGAAAATGGAGAGGGGAAGGGAGCAACTGCATGCTACGGGTTAGGATACAAAGAGTTTGTTTTTTTCTTTTCGTAAGGCGTGTACTGCGCGGGGAGTTTCAGCTCACTTTAGTCAGTCAGATTCCTCGATAGATTCCAGACTGATTTTATTGTCTCTAAACAGCTGGACTACGTATGTTTGATCCCTGGGGGCGGGGAGGGGGGGGGCGAAATGGGACGGTCTTATATGTACATATGGACAGAAGCTAAAAGGTAACAAATGAATTGAATTGTTACTATTTCCTGATTAATTTATGTACATAGGTTATAGACAACTCCTGCCTTTCCCCACGCATAAAATATGCCAAAGAAGTATCCACAACCTCCTATAATAGATCAGACGTTCGAGGATAGAAGTGAATATAATATACACTACCTGTGCCAACAGGATATTTTATGGAATTTACAGTCGTGCGCATTTACTTGGATATGGTAAGCACTATGCGGAGACCTTGTAATAATATGCAGTATGACGGTAAGGACTTCTAAGGATTCCACTATAGTCTTGGATTTGAGCAAGACCATTACCAGGCTACTCAGACCTACAGCTGATAGGAAGGGTTTTAAGTGTGGTCTTGGGTTTGGGTAAGGCAAACATGATGAAGTGTTAAGAAACCTTACAATCAAATCTAGGCGTGTGAAGGCGGAAATAGTACATGCTATGCATTTCAGTGTATAATGTTCTGTAATTCAGAACGACTTGAGACCTTTTATTCTATTTTGCCAAAATCAGCGCAAATCGACAATTTCTGCAAGGCCTGATTCACATATAGGACAAATAAACTACAGCATAGGGTTTCATAATCTGTTGTGACTTCAAAAAATTCATAGAAAAAAAATACATCTGTTTTCACTTCTACTGTAACGTTTTAGTATTTTCCAATGAATTTGAGCTACCATGTAAAAGTGCAAAACATATATGCATTACATGGGCTGAAGAGGAAAAGTCTCACTAAACGTAGTTACAGAGGCAGCATCTTGCAAGTTGCAAACAATGCACAGTAAGAAAAGCAAACGATAAGAATTCAGTCTCGTTATAGGTGACTGATTCAATATACTTTGTAATTTTCATTTCGTATACACTGTCATCAAATAAGTATGACATATTATTATTTAGAGTATATGATATGATAATGTTGGTGAAGTATGTTTATTGTTGATTATAGTGATAATATTTTGGACGCCCATATATTTTTTAATGACCTGAGCAAAATAAAGTTTCTTGTATCATGTATCTTGTGGTAAGCATCTTCTCGTTACCATCAGGTGTAATTTTTCTAAAGCCGCCGCTGGATTTATAGCAAGAGGTTGGGATCAGTTTTGTGTACGTTCATTTTCAACCGTATTTGCTTTCCAGGACCCTGGCATGTAGTCGGCTGCATAAACAAGATAAATCATGGCCTTTCATGTTTCAAAAAAAGAGCAAACTTCACAAATTAAAGAAAACGAAGCCAAACATTCTCGTCCGCAGGACTGCAAGGCAAGAAAATCCAAACGGCTGGAAGTGCTGCATAAGATTTATGGTTTGGCGATAATATATATCTTTCATTAATTGTTGTTTGACGGAGTGAAGAAGGCCGGCATGAAATGCATCTTCATCTTAGACGACAGCGTGGCCGTGCGGCGTATGAGTTGTTATCACAGTTTGAAGACTCAAGTCTCAGGTTTGTAGATTCGATCCCCCGAGTCGGTTGACTCTCGCTGTGGTGTCCCTGGATAAGACACTTCACTCATTCCACCCAGTTGTAAATGAGAACCTGGCGTTAGCGCTGGAAGGAGTCAGGCGTTGCACCGTGGCTGCTAGCAATGTCTTTGTTATGGATTTTATTCGTAACATTGCTTATATATGTGTACATTGTTCTATGTTTTGTGTACAGTATTATAAATGGGACGTACAACCGGTCGTCACTGTATGGCATTGTAAAACAATTTCCCTACAACATTTAATCAAAGTCCTACTTTCATTTTTCATTTTCTTTAGCATAAAACTTTACTGCAATTCTGTCTTTGACCTAAGAAAACGTACATAATATGTTTCCTGTTAGGCCATTGATATGTCTACCTATCTGTCTGACTGTCTATTCATTTGTCACAATGAAAATTATAATGACTCTTTATTTGCAGTCCTTTTAAAAGGAATATTATGCGTAATAAAGGAGCATTATAAATGTGAAGATTTTTTATTTCAAGGATAAGAAACTAGAGAACCGATGTACTGTCTAGTGATAGCTGTATGTCCATGTTTTGTAATATTGCTACAATAGAAATAAACTGGTGAATCTGTGAATCTGAACCTTGTGCTGAACGCTGGAGGCCACTGCTATAAGCACTTTATCACAGCACCACCATCACCACCAGCAGCATCTAATATGAGACTTGATCACCGCAGCCCACAAGTCACAGGATCTGAATGAGAG
>JAWQUT010000007.1:5846122-5851122 GCA_033807755.1 Ellobium chinense | reverse complement strand
ATTAAAATTGTGAAAAATCTAAATGAAGGACTCCCACTGTAAACAGTATATAATTTGAGCACAGTGGTGGCACAAGACCTGCAGACTGGCCTTGGCCATTTCGGCCTTGGCCATTTACAATTTGGCTCCTGCAACCTAGAGAGAAAAGTCTTCCATCAGTTTGAAATCATAATAAAGCTAAAGAACTCTTTCAGGAACGGCCGTGCATTTTGTTACAAAACCGCTTAAACTCATGAAATCTAACATGCTACTATTTCCGTAAATGCCAAGTTGCGTAGCGACCTTTGCATTTGTATTTACGGAGGCTTTACAATCTTACAAACTAAGGGTGCCCGCCCACAGAACACGAACATTTTGCGTCGGGAAAAGTTCCGTCAGAAGCTGTCTGTTTCCGTGCGTAATTGTAAACCCACAGGAGCAGGACAAAATCAGTGCTTCAACTAAGGAAATCAACCTCTCGTCATCCATTTAATTGTGGCTTGTTTTGAGAAAACGGAAGCACGTGTGTATGTGTTCAAGGTGAAAAGTGATGTCCCCTTACCGACGGACAGGAAAAAATAGGGCATGCGATACGGAATCTTTTGCGTCTCTTTCCGTTACTATCTGTTGCGTGGTGTGTGGGCGCAGAAACGGCCGCAATACAAGGTTATATAGGAGGTATATTATAGGAGTTGCTATCTTTTGTCACGGATAAAGAAGGAAAAAAAACGTCCCGTTCCGTTACTTTCCGTGGTCTGTGGGCGGGCACCCTAAGACTTCCTAATAAAGTTTCGCGTAACCGCCAGTTGTTTCGAAATTGCTGAAACAAAAGTTGGGATGTCCCCCCTCCCCCCCCCCTCCTTTGATCAAAGTTCAGAGGTCAAAGGTTGCGCCATGCTTTGCTGTCTGTCGTCAGTGTGTAGCCCTTGCCACGTAGCGGAATTCGCTTCTCTGGCAGGCCAAGCCCATTCGAAGTGTGGGTGTTCCCAGTGGCCCTTTGGGATTCGTTTAGATGTGTGTGCGTTCAGGAATAGCTGATGTCCTTGAAATGGATGTACTAATAAAGACGAAATCTGACAGCCCATCACAGCCTTGACCGACTTGCATATTTCGTAATCTGTAAAAATTTCCAGCAACACATTCCCCATAGATCAGATTATTATAAGAGCAGACAGCCCGTCTACATCTCTTCATTGACGGACTTGAATTATTCATGTCCGTTCTCGAGATATTCTGAAGAAATCACAGGGTTCGCTATGAATTAGCTTTTGACATGCATCAGCAAACTGAAATCAAGCAGCCGTGGAATGATAGGGATAGGATTTTACCCAGTCTATTTACTGTCTAAAAAAAAGTGTTGTCTTTTTTCTCTCTGTGTGATAGTTCTAATTTACTCGTCATTTATTCGGACGTGGACAGTTATGACATAGGCCATAATTTTTTCCTCACTTAAATGCCGTGAAAGCATTNTATATATAATTTTTTTTTTAACTCAGCATTAAGAGTACTTATATTTTTTTATATCTTTAGTTCTACGAATGGAGTAAAATGACCAATGACCACCCCTTTACATAACAGAGTCCTACCACCTGCATCTTGTTATCTATTGTGTGTCATTATGTGTCATTACTACTTCCACTGCCTATTGCCAAAACCATGGAGTTTGTAAGCATTTCATGGTAACGGTCGTATCTTCAGAGAAGCCTTCACGTTCTAAGCAGTTTTGTGACAATTGTTTTGCTTGCAATGAATACGCATTGGCGTTTATAAAACAATTGTGGCATAATCCTTGCAATAGTTAACGTACTGCGTTAACTATAATGAACACTACTAATGTTTCGAGAATCTTCCGTGGTTACCGCAGTGCGTTAACTATTGGAAGGATTATGCAAACGGCCACTGATCTATACTATTATGTCTGGCCGAGAAACCAAACTCCTATACAGAGAAAGGTGAGAGCAGTACAAAAAAGCCTGAATTTCCTTTAAATCATGATTGCCACGTGGGAGGACAACGAGTGCGTTTGCAGCACAGTTCATTGGAGAAATATCCAATGGTGAAAAAAAAAATTAACACTTTTCATGGATTTTTCAGACGGCTTTCCTGTTATCTATGAAAACAGAATACGTCTGTAACAAGTCCCTTGTCGTCTATAAACATCTGTGCACAGTTGCATAAAACGCGAGGTCTCTGAAACCAAATAGCCAGTATTTCAGGGCAGGTGTTTTTTTTTCTTATTTCTCTAGGGGAGATTAAAATTCCCTATCAGGAGATTAAGTAGCTTCATGTATACAGCGCAATGAACACACACCACACCCGGCTATTCGCAATCTTGGACAAATAATTGGAAACAGCGGAGATCTTGTAACTTAAGACTAAAAGAACACGTAAAAGAACACATAAAGAGCTGTTCTTAAGACGGCTTAAAGGGAAGGTGACGCGCTATAATCCCTCTGAGAGGGACTGGAGTAGAGTGGGAACACTGTGTGCTAATCAGCAGTGACAACATCATTGCTGTT
The DNA here is from genome assembly GCA_033807755.1 of Ellobium chinense. Lineage (NCBI taxonomy): Eukaryota > Metazoa > Mollusca > Gastropoda > Ellobiida > Ellobiidae > Ellobium > Ellobium chinense. The sequence goes on along the minus strand of JAWQUT010000007.1, from coordinate 5,848,624 downwards.
TATCGACGAGATTCATTTCTGTCCTGTCTACAATTCTCCCCCACATCTCGCTATGGAAGGCACGTAGACCAGTCTTCATTTTTTTTTTTGAGTCTCGTAATTTGGGTGCATTTTTTTTTTTTTGAGTCTCGTAATTTTGGCAAATCTCCATTTTAAATACGACTCCGCCAGAAACGACAACTGAACAAACCAACATTTCAGATAGTTGGTATCTCTTAGGCACCCTTCTTTTCAGTCGTTAGCATCGCCCGTCTGGCTGAATGAATTGGCTAGTATCGTTGGTTCCTTGCAAGTGGTATCTTTTGGATCGCTCCTGCATACATTTAATGTCTGTGATGACCTCGTCGTTAATTCGGTATACATCTTGGCAGAATCATTTCTCATTCTTTTCGCCTGATTTAAAAAACATTGCTTGATTTGTTTCAATAATGTAGTCTAGCTGGTTCGGTAAATACCAACTACGCCATGACGATTATGGTGACGCTTAATATAAGTATCCCTCCGTATTTGCTCTCCTGATCTAAGCATTTTTTTTTTAAATTTGCAACCAACACCAGTTCAGATTATTCATTGAATAATAGACTGGGGGTGGTGGCATGCACAAGGCCACAGAAAAAACTTGAAAAAGTCATGATAATTTCAGAGATTCCTGAAAGAGGGAAAGGAAGAATCAGGCTAATGGAATTATGTCTGATTGACTCTTCATTTAGACATTGACCACATGTGAATATGGCCATCAAGACTAATCTTAATCATGAGCAAGTGTAGGAGATGAAGCAGCCTGAAAGCCGCCACATCGCCAGCAGCAGCAGAGATGCATCTTCGAATCCTTGATGCCTTTGACAGGCCAATAAAGTTCTGTTGGCTCTTTCTCCTGAATGAAAGGAGTAATGAATGCTGTAACTGCAGTTAACAATGCCCAACTTGTCGTCGAACGGACCCTCCCAAAGATCGATAGAGTCGCAGATGGTGGGAACAGAATGAATGAATGAATGAATGAATGAATGAATGAATGAATGAATGAATGAATGAATGAAGTTTTATAGGAACATAGAAGAATGTCGGAAGAAAAGGCAGATAAGAGAGCCGGACATGCAAATACGTTGTCATTTAGTGACCTCATAGCCTCAGCCATACTCGTTACGTTTCATCGGAATGCTCTAAATGTATGCATTTGGAATGGCAAAGACAGTTCCGTCCGGTCCCATTAACCACTGTTTATGTGACAATATGGGAGGTTGTTAAAATGGCCCCTGGCTATAAATTCTTCGGTGATTATCTTTCATTAACGTTTTTGTGACATTACTGAAAATGTAAAAAATTGCTGCTGCAAAAACTCAGTGCTTAATGATTAATGATTTTGTTTTAGGACGGGTTTGGAGGATTTGGTTGTTAAGAACAATATGAGGAGTTTTGCAAAAGGTATCATGCAATAGCATCCCGCACAATTATATTACGCTATGTTTTTCATTTCTAGCCTGTCAATATTTTCCCACAAATATTCTGTATCTTATAAAGCAGCCTCGAGAACTGCTTATGCATAGGAATGTAATGACGTGATGAGTTTCCTAGCAACTGTGATCTTGGAAGATTTTGGAACTGGGCAGGACGCTGAGCTACGACTGAGAGTTAAACTTGTATTGACGATGAGCTTTAGCTAAAATACAATATTTATTATACCAATGTTTTCCACTAGTGAACCAGTATTCCTTATTATTGTCTTTTATTGTGTGTTTTCTCTTAAGACTGGAAGGATTGTGTGGTACAAGCCACCAGAGACGAAACACCCAGATGACCCAGTCTATTCTGTGGTGTTAAAGGATCTAAACTTTAAATCTAAAGACGATTTTTATGGGACCTTTCGCATCGAATTTTGTGCCACAGGATAGACAAAATCCACTCCTTTTCCCTTTCTCCAGATCCCAGCGCCACCAAAAAAAGTGGCCAGCTCACGTCAGATAAGCACCAGCCATTCAAATGCGCCCTGAAACATAGCTCCTGCATTTTTAAAAATGTTTTTCATGAAACAATGAACGTCTCAGAGTGCAGACATAAATTTCAGCTTTTCTGCCGAACCTGTTTTTCATCAAAGGTAAACATATTTTTGGATTGTTTGGAAGTCATATGCCGCTCTAAGAACAATTTAATCATAACAAATAACCCACAATCGTTTCTGATGGTGAGCTCTAATATAACATACTTCATGAATGAGCATTATCATTAGGCGGATAAGACTTCTATTAAATCCACTCCTCTCCTGTCTTGGGTGGATATTAGGGTTGGGCAGCTCGACACAAAAGATTGAGTTCAGCAGATCGTTTCCTGCGGTTATATTAATCGGCTCAGCGAGTCAAGCTCTAGCCTGAAGATCGCGATCCTCACGCTCGAGTTTTGGTCCCGATCTTTATGAATCTCTCAAATTTGGCTCCACCTAAAGTTAATATCCTATGTTCTTCCCAAAAAATGAGAACGATAAACGAAACGGACCTACCCCCCCCCCCC
>JAWQUT010000007.1:5834848-5846113 GCA_033807755.1 Ellobium chinense | reverse complement strand
AAAAAAAATCAAAAGTTTGAGTTGAACACATCGAACTTTAGTTGATTTTTGTGATCCTTGCCATAATAACATCGAGCTGAGTCGACTTTTCAAAATAGGGGATCGGTTCAGTGCTAGTAGATATAGCAGTTGTAGCTCCTGTCTCCTAGTCTGTCACTGGGACTGCCTTGGTTTTAGTGATTACTCTACCTAGCAACATGCAGCACAGGTCGGAGAGAGAAACATCAGGAAATTTGATCCCGAGCTTTTAGTTTTCTCCAAGGACCAATGAAGTGATTTGTTGACAGAGAGCTTTTTTATTTCCCTCGCTGGCCATTGAAAGAGTCAATTATTCTACCGCTATGAGGCGAGGCCCGTTTTATCTGAGCGACAACGCAAAATGATGGCATCTCATTTCAATCTTTTTAGCTTTGGTGGTTATTCTCGCTGCCATCCAGAACAAAACTTCAGCAAAGCTTTCAGGCACAAACTTTCTCTTTAATGCATCTACACTCTGTCTCATTTCCCCTCTTCCTCACTACAAAGGGTTACTAAAAAAAAAAATCCGGAGATTACCGCAGGCAGGCTAGTGGTCATTTCTCTTTTTTAAATTACAAGTATAAATCATTTCCGTAAAGTTTGTGTGCCATCAGGCCACGTCCCACCAATTCTAAATAACAAAAGGGTAAACAAATTTCTGACATATCTCTGGGGTGATTTACAGACAACTGTGATTTCTGATATCCCTGAACAGCTGAGCATCTTAAACATTCCCAACCATTTCTTCCCACAATTTTCAATCCTTCATCCATTCTGAGTTGTCTACGAGCCTCATTTTTCATTCCGCGTTATTCTTCAGCGTGATTCGCTGTCGTTGTCAAAAGCCACCAGATGAAAAGAAATGTATTCTCTGCAGGGATCTTGTGGACCTGTTCTGAAGCTTTGCCCACTGGCTTGTATACAGAATCAATGGATGTCACAGGCTGCAAACATCAAGCTGTAAGAATGTTCATGTATCATAATTGCGTTCACAGCTGATTCAGTTCCCCAACTGCCATCCCAGGAGAAGAGATTGGATTTTGTTTTGCTCAGTTCTGCCTCAAGCTTAGTTTCACATAATCTTCGCTGTCGTTGTTACAGGAGGTGTTTTTATTATGTTCTATCAACTCACGATCATCAATTTCAACATCATCATAATCATAATTCACGTCGTTGTCGTCATCATCATGGTGTGGTGGTGGTGGTGGTGGTAATCACCATGGTCGTTATCACTGTTTATTAGTAATGAAGCCATTGCGCATCGTCATCACTGCCATCTTCAAAATCCTTGATCATCGAAAGGAAATAGCATCAAAAGTGGTAGTGCAATCTCTTCATATTCACCGTCATCGTAAATGGTGAAAAGTTTGTCAAGCAGGAAGTGTGGATTGCACAAGAAGAATAATAAGCTAATGAGAAATGGAAATGGAATACTGCTGACAGGTCCTTTACCGCTAAGAAAAGATAAAGATATACCCTATACTTTCGAACAAATGTATCGCGAGGTGCAGTCCCACAACTTCTTCAGGTTTTCTTCATGTTAACGAATCTGTTACTTTCGAATTAAGATTACCTAATATTATCTTCCTTCTTTTGCCTTCCTGTAATTTTAAGCGATTTATTAACTTTCACCGGTGATTTCCTTTTTAGCGGCAAAATAATGTTTTTTGCAAGAAATGACTAAAACGTTTGTTTATTTATAATCTAATCTATTTATTTAGAAAAGAGGAGGTAGAGCCTTCTTCATTTTCCACGCCTGAGACCGGCAGTACTTTAGGACTGGCTGAGTTATAACCTTTTTAATGATGTAGAATGTTGAGTAATACTGTTAAAACACAGCTTAAAACGTCACAATTCTCCTTTTTCATATGTTGTTTATAATGTCATTCTGGGCTGATTCTTGTGACCACACATTCTCATATTTTGTTTGTCATACAAGCTGTCCACACAATTTCCATAACTGTCCATCAAAGCTCTAAATTTGTCCGCATCAGATCGTACAAGTGATGCTTCAATATCAGTGTTTTGTATTTTCAGATTACGTCGTGACTTGCAATCTCTTCATCACATTTATGAAAATGACAATGTTCTGGGTTAGATATAGTTCTGCAGGAATATACTTTTTTATATCTTGTAAAATTGACATCATCTCACGATAAACAGTTGAACTGCAGAGGCGTAGCTGCAGTAAATTACCAAGGCATCCAGAATAGACAAAACGCTGATTTATTGGTAACGTTACAATCTAACGTCACTCTCAGTTTACATTCGGCCTAAGTCATTTTTTTTTTTTTTTTTGAGGTTTTGAGAAATTTAGCGCTTTCTTGTTCAAAGCAAAACGATGAGACAAATGTGGTGTGGTTTGTCAAATTGGGATATAATAACGATCCAAAACTAGACATTTGTTTTAATAGGATAAAGAAGATAGATGGAAGATCATAAATATAAACAACTCAAACCATCAAATATAAAAAAAGACAAACGCGACTGCGGAGCAGGCGTGACAATAACTACACTTTATCTAATGAAGAATTTTTATTAAATTCGGTTGTACCAGTGAAGAAGACTAAAATTAGCATTTAATGCTGGCAGAGTAAAGAGAAGAGAAGAAAAAAAAGTCGCATCAAAGCATATTCGTGATGAAAGTCCAGGTTGCATCAGACAGCCAATTCGATTAGCCATTTGGCAAAAGAGTCTGAGAATTTGGGTTGACTAAATCATACTGTTTCCAAAATCACAGTACATCTGATCTGGACTATGGTGAGGGGTGGAGCCTAAGAAACTCCAACATATCTAGATCAGTTGCTGACTTACAAACCGAGTTGACACTGAGGTGAGTAAACGATCAGCGAATGCTGTGCATCTAGACATGCCATTGGCATGGCTCAGATTTGACATTAATGAGATTGGACATAAACGGTCTGATCGATTTATTTTAGGCTTGTCCAAGCAGTTTCAACCCTGACCTGCGATTTGATACGGTCATAGACACAGATCAATCTTCTGTGCGAGAAAAGTGTGTGGGACGTAAGAGGTAGTACTGAAGTCTTCTGGTCGAGTGATAAGCGTCAAGCCAGTTGAGAACTTGAGCATTAACGATGGGACATCTTACTTTCGTAAGAATTAACTCTACATATTGAACGCTACTGAGAGTGCATTTAGCACTAATGCACTAATGTAATTCTAACGATGGTTACAGATTCCATCTTTAATGCACGAGTTCTCAAATGTATACTTACTTATTATGTGCTTTTCACGATCATTAAAGGTTAGGTTAGATATACATGTTCATTAAATAGATTTATGCTTTCAGTCGTTCGCTTAATCCCACGCTTAAACTTTGGGGTATTTAGTGGATAGTTTGAAAATTAATAGTTACGCCACTGCTGGCCTGATTTTTTTGTGTGTTCTTTCTTTCCCCGGCTGTTTGCTATGTGTGCTATTCATTATTCCACTTCCTCTTTCCTTAATGTGTGCTGCGCTTCTTATCCATTCCCATCATCTTTTTTTTCCCCATTTTTTTTTTCGTTTACGAAGCTTTCATTGTTTCTGATTGCAATTCATCGCTCGCCTCTCTCAGCTCGTCTCTCTATTTCAGATCTTTCTCTCCCCACACTCCGTCTGTCACTCTATTCCTCCTTTCATTAACCGTACTCCATCTTTACGGAAAATCTCTTTCCGTCTCCCCTGAGCCTTCTTATCCTATCTTCCATGCTCTCCGGCGAAATCTCTGGCCAGCGGAGGCAGCAGACCTAACCAGAGGGCCTGACTGAAAGGCGAGACAATTTGCATTAAAATTAATGTTAGCTAATGTGGAAATCCGCTTCGAATTCACATGTGCCCGAAACATCCCCTTGAGGTGACAATTTATTTTTTTTTCTCCCTTTAGCGACAATCGATTTTTGTTTGTAAAGGGCTTTCTAGGCCAATGCAACGGGAATTGTCACCGGAGTGATAATACATTACTATTAGAGCAAGGGTTAACTGCCCCTGTATACACACCGGAAGTTAGAGTCACGCAGGGGGGATTAATCTTTCTCAAATTCTTCCAAAAATTTGATCTGTGTCGGNTAACTAGGCCTGCACACTCAGCGGAAGTGATAAATACAAAAGGGAATAATTTTTTTTTCAAAGGATAACTCTTGAAAGGTGGACAAAGTGAGACAGCTGATAATATATCTACTCGTGTAATAACCAAAGTATCTTAAATACTTCTATGAAAATGAAATTCCATGATGGGGCCAGAAACAAATAAAAAAAATTTAGCAGAATATTTCATAGTCAAGGAGATACTCAGTCCATCCATCGTCAGCGAGATCACACACACACACACACACACACACACACACACACACACACACACACACACACACTGTCTTATAGTCTTATAACCTTACGTTCGCCCACACATTAGGCAGCACAGAATTATCAGCTCAAGGCCAGACACGTTGGACAAATGCTCAGACAGACGCAAGTCAGACTTGTCTTTTCTTATAAATTTGATGCGACACAAAAATTCCGGATTTGTTTTGGCGTTATCTGTACTCTGATTACGCCCGACATTCTCAGCTCATAAACATAGATTTATGCAATGTTGCGGGTAAACTTTTGATCTGCGTTGGAACTCACGACCAAGGAGACATTTTGTGATGTAAAAACGAAAGTGCGTTGTATTTTATTTCTCTCTGCCTCATAATAGAGAGCTTGCGCATTAGCTTGGAATCTTTGTTACCACTGTTATTGCATCGACGCTGAATGCGCCCTTAAAAGTGTTCAACGTGCAAGGTTAATGTAAATCTTACGGTGGTGAGAGTTCCCATCGTTAATGCGCAACTCTTAATTGATGGTATGCATGCGCGTTCCCACGATAAAAAGTAAATCTGTCCCTCAAACCATTAGGCTCTAAAATAAATAAATGTGGTGAAATGCTTAAGGCTAATTACGTAAATGGACGCTAAATAAAATTTACGCACGGACTGAGTAAACAGATTCATAAATTTATTTAGTCTACGTGGAAATATCTCTTTAAACATCGCCAAAGTAGAGGGAAACAGACATCCAGAACATAAATTTACTTACATATTGGAATGTCATTGATGCACCTCTGAATTTTACTGGTGTGAAAATGTTTGTGAAGGTGAAGGAAGCAAAACCTGACACGATACTACATGTAGATTCATCACCCCATTCTGCGACCTCCTGGTGCCTGATGCTGATAACATCTCTGTCTGGCTTTCGAAGTACTAACACAGAATTGCATTGGCATACCATCCTTCCGCCAGTTAGCATGACTTCGTGGAATTCTGGGGGTGGGGTTTGAGGGGGTGGGTTGGAAATGTCAGCTTCTCCACTTTTTTAACGAAATTTGGCCTGATCACCAAGATTCGACCCATGGCTCGCTAACCTCTAACACAGGCCCTTGGAAAAGGCCTTTGGCACTGCCTTTAAATGATAAATCTTAACTTAAAGCATCCTTAGGCTGTCTGATACTCTCGCGTATACCTGGCTGTAAGCATTCGCATAATATAAAACACTCCCTCCTCCAGCTAGATTAAGTATTTGGGGCTAGATTAGAAAATATAAAACACACTAGATAGTTCCCAGACATTGATAATGTCAAAGGACTGCCGAAAGTTTGCTTCTTCTTCCTCATTCTGCCCATAACCCTGCTCCTAACCCTAGACCAAGCTGTGGACGGAAGTGTCCTGATATATTACCTTCGAATTTTGCCAGAGCTCCGGGGTCAACAAATATGCAGCGCAATGCCGTGTGCAGAAACAGAACTCTCTACGGGATTTTGAACGATAATCCTTTTTCGGACCAGGAAGGCTGAAGAAAAGCCTGATGACGTCATTCGTGCTAATTTGGACATATGCACTGAGCTAGTAAACAGAATTAAATTGAATTGATGGCATCACAGAAGTAAACAGTGGTGCAGTCTCGTGCTGGTATTGAGCGTACAGCTTATTTATAACTTCCCTCTTGCCTTCGACTCAATACTTGAGTAAGTCACCGAAACTGGAGATATGAGAAAAATGTTGAGGTGAGATGAATGCGGCCCCAAACTAGTGATATAATGAGAGTACCGTCATACAGTTTAATTATATTCTCGACAGATAGTGTAAGATAGAGTGACAATTCCATTGACTGACTGACTGACTGACTGACTGACTGACTGACTGACTGACTGACTGACTCATTAATCCATTTCCGATTTATTAATTTAATTGGCAAATGATAACTAATGGAATGAGCTGCATCATTAAGTTCAAATCTTCAGCCTTGCTTGTCACCTTTGTTCTGGTGCACTTGATATATTCATGATGCCATCCAAGATATGAGACAAAAATGCTGCTAGCTGAGTAACCAGTAACACAAACGTTACACGTTCAATTTCAAAATAAATGACTCTTTCGCATGTACTCATTCCATTAACTTTTAAGAGGAATTGATTTTTGCCTTCACTATGTCAACATTTCACGCTCATGTCTATCATTTCGCTCCCTGTCTTTCATATCGTTGAAGCACTCTAGACAGAATAAGATACAATAAGTTAGTCATACTCTTGCCTTTCCAAACTTGGCACCATGTGACTACAGTCTTAGTCCCTAAGCACAGAACACTTTCCTTCAGGTTTTAAGACAGTTTTGGTTATCGTTGCACGATGAAATCTAAGGATTTCTAGCCAGGATACATGAGCAAACAGTGAATGTTTGCCCTTCTCCTCAAAGACCCCCCCCCCCCTCAAAGTAGGCGTTGATCTTTACTAGACAAAACAGTTGCTGGCAAAACATTAACAAATATTGTTTTCGCGCTTTCCGAAGTCATATACCTCACACTCAGACAGTAAGCCGCTTTGTGCTAACTCGGATCCCTTGATAATAAACATGCCGATGGAAAAAAAAGCGCCACAGAATACTAAATAAGAAAGCACCGTCTGAAAACTGGATTGGGAGAGATGGCTGGCTACTCAAAGTATGTCAGGTCAAAACGTCCTTATAACATAAGATACTTCTTGAGACTACTGACGATATCGCGAAGAAAGATGGATTAAATGGTGAACTTTTTAAGAAACTGGCGAGATCCATAATCCCTTTCGGTACGTGTGACGTGCATGTACCGTCTTATCTTTTAATAAAAACAACTTCAAGACGTACTGGTGCGTACTAGAAAGAGCCTTTCTGTGTCGTACCCGACGTCTCCAGAAGTGTTATTACGTACAAGATTAACACCCCATTTTACAAATGGACAGGTAGGCAACGCACCAGCGGCGAAAGAATACCTAGCGCACCGAAAGGCATCGTAGACGAACGTATTAGACTCCGTGAAAAAGTTGGACGATTGGCGAATCGGGTGGATTGAAAAGATCTATCGGAGATTGTATTTCGTTGCTATACACATTCAGTATCTTTAAAAAGGGTAAAAGAAATAAAGAGGACTGATGTGTGTAGTTACCTTTTGTGTATTTTTCTACAAATTTAGGTGAAAACTGCATGTTTTTACGTTACGTAGTTCTCAAGAAATCTGTGACACAAATTTGGGAGAAGCGTTTTATTAATATAGATAATAATAAACTATTATATATATCAAAGTACAGGCTAACGAGCTATGGTAATTTGGTGACGTTAGCACTTGAAAACATGACGAAGCGGGAGTGGGGGGNGGGGTGGGGGGAGGAAGAAGTGTACGTCTGTACATAGGCAATAGATGAAACCACTCAGCGACAAAGGTATACAGCTGCCGAGCTAAGCATGATGTTTTTATGTGTGGTAGGCTAGATGCTTAGACAGTGACTTCAGAGAGAGAAGTAGAAGAATAGAGGCAGTCACATACAACAGTGGAATGTTAATATATGTATCTCTGTGACATGACTGGCTGATCGATCAGTCGATTAACTTTTGTTAATGAATGGTTGACATTGTTCTATCATTGACATCATTGACATTATGACTTCATGACTTACAATACTGACAATTTATTACAAATGTAAGCTGACTTGCACCCCCCGTGCGCTCACACACACACACACACACACACACACACACACACACACACACGCGCGCGCGCGCGGGCGCGCACCCACGCACACACACACAAACCCACACGTATATATACACACATATACACACACATACATACATACATACATACATACATACATACATACATACATACACATACATACATACATACATACATACATACATACATACATACATACATACATACACACAATTTAATACAAATTTAATTTAACTTATTGGAGGAGAGAGAGAGAGAGAGAGAGAGAGAGAGAGAGAGAGAGAGAGAGAGAGAGAGACGAGTGTATCATAAAATGCCATAAGATGTTTCTATTACCCACTCAGAGTTTCACAAAGCAAAAGCAATGTTCAAAGATAATTTGCCAGGCTTATCCTAATATATAACTATATTCAAAGCGAACAACCTGAGAAAATGTCAAAACATTCCAGACAGTGGGCAGCTGTTTTGTAGGTGATTGTTTTGATACTTTATTAGATGCCGATATATCGTGCAACCTTTTTTTTCCTTCTTTTTGAAGAAAACAATGAAACAGTGGCAGAAAATGCAGCACTACACCTCCACTTTCTTAAACACCAGGATGTACCAGCCCTGGATAGAAACCAGACAGACATTCGTCGAAAGTGGTTCATGCAGTATAACGCAGAAAGCAAAATGTTGTTTTCACATCTCTGTCTCTCTGAGACAGCGATTTGGGATGTGATTCCCTGTCTCACAAGGGAGATTATTCTTGATCATTACTCTTCTTACACCCAACAGCACAGATAATTATAAACCCTCGTGATTTTTATCTCTGATGATACCTTAAAGAGGGAAATCGCCGCACTCTGGTGCCAGAAACTATTGAAAAACTGACACAAAAGGAAAATGCGTTCTTTCAGCCAGGAACTGAATTTGATTCAGAATTTTCGAATTCGGTCAGAAAGGTTTTTGATATCAGAGGTCATTAGGTGGAAAACACATTCCAGTTTTACAACGGCATATTACATTTCAAAAGTTCCTCTTAAATTTATACAGTTATTTTCCCCATAGGGAAATTGTTTTACAATTTCATACACTGTTATATATCTTATTCATAATACAAACACATATAACAATACACATCATACATGTAAATATATAACTTTACAAATGAAATACATAACAAAGCAGCATCCTGTTCCAACAGACTCAGATTTATTTTTATGGTGGCAATAATGATATCAGATGGGAAAGGTCTTCGTGTGACATCCTATACAATAATCTTCAATCAATCAGAATATTTAAGTACACTGCTGCTATGAGAGTGAATGAGAGGACAGTCATTTCCTCCACTCTCTGGGCGTTAACCATTCTTGTTCCATCATCTTCAGAATGACGACACGACCTCAAACCTCCTGTGATCGACGTGCACGTAAATGAATGGTATCTTTCAAATGATTGTACCAACAAACGCTTTTCTCTCCTGTTTAAAGAGAAAGGAATACAGGAAATTTATTATCAGCTGATTATACATAAATACCAAAAAAAAAAAAACCCAAAGAAAGGTTACATTACGGACAAACTCACTGTAGTTCTCTGGTGCTAAACCCTTACTTTGAATATCAAATTTTGCTCACGAACTTCAATACTTCGAGAATTAGACGCTCTGAAAGTGGCCTCAAAGAACTCCAGTTCATGAGGTCCGGCTTCATTCATTCTTCTATAACAGCCAACCATGCCTATAGCGGCCACAATCGAGGATATGTAATGGTAAAGTAAAAGAGCAAGAGCTGTTGTAGCATGATATTTATTACAATGATAATATCTTTACAGAAAATTTACTGAAGCAGAGGCCCGTGGAATATTTTATTTGCCTTGAATCACAGTTAGGCATATTATACTAGTCACTTTCTGCTCATTTACTGGATGGCCAAAAACGATAAAATAAGAATTTGAAGAACACAGTTTTAAATTCTAGAGAAAATCCTTAAAGTGTGTGTGTGTGTGTGTGTGTGTGTGTGTGTGTGTGTGTGTGTGTGTGTGTGTGATCTGTCTTTTCCAGAATTCAATTAATAATGATAGATTGAAATAAAAATGTTATTATAAAATTGAGATTTTTTCCCCTGGTAATAGAAAAATGTGTTTTTCCACAAGTCCGTTGAAAGCGGAGTTAATCCAGTTTAATTATCAAGGCAAAACATGACATTTTGTGATAACACGACAGATTGACGAAGCCAGACTGTTATCCTTATTGTTCTGGTATTGTCTGGATGGGCGAAATAAGATTACTCGTTAATCTTTTTTTTTTTCTCTGGACGGCTCACATGCAGTGCCAGACATCCAAACCAATTCTATGCCATCAGCTTAAATTACCAGAAGCAACATCTGTTACCAGAGGCAAGATTATCAGTTTTGTTTTCTCGCCCATGAATACAGTTATCCATCTGTGTAGTAAACTGTGGTCTTAGCCCACAAGATTTGGCCTTGGAGCTCCAGACTGCGACTGTGGCAATCGTCCTCTGGGGAATTTTTAAAATGTAGTTTTCACTTTCCAGGATCCATACTGTCTCCGTCGGTGATTTGCATACCTTGCAATTACAGTCGGGCTGCTTTCAGTAGCGTTAGGAGATCCTTACGATGGGGAGGGTGTTAATAGTTAATCAGGCTTTTGCGTGCCAAATCTTTGGCGCCAACTTCGTTCAGTTGTTTTCTTTGGGTTTTTTTTCGATGAAACAATGCAAGGGAGGTAATTTCTTTCACTCTTTTAATCTGCTCCGTAACATATGAATGTGAGATGAGCTTGGTACCGACAGCCTGTCGCAGGAGACCGTAATAATGTTTTGGTTTTTGCTTACACCTGCTGGGAACTTCGGTCCTCTGTCAGCTATTTATCAATTATTAAAAGAACAGCTTTCGTACAAGACACAGTATCTGACTGATACTGTCAGAAAGGAAGTAAGTAAGAACATTTCCACAGTTGCCTCCCATGACGCGACGCCTCTGGTTCCGCTCCTCATTTCCTTTTCCGCAGGACTACGTGGAGAAATACTGTTTTCAGATAATTACTGCTGTCCTCTCCGTTACATTTTTTTGTCTCTTCTCAGCAGAGTCTGCCAGGATATCTTCCTTATCTTTTTTTTTTCTGGAGTTTCCCGGTTGGTCATCGTGTCTCTGCACACTGAGGATTTTTTTTTCCCAACAGATGGTCAGGGGATGGTGTACATGCGACTGCGCCAATTTTTTTTC
>JAWQUT010000007.1:5794092-5818936 GCA_033807755.1 Ellobium chinense | reverse complement strand
TGTGTGTGTGTGTGTGTGTGTGTGTGTGTGTGTGTGTGTGTGTGTGTGTGTGTGTGTGTATGTCTATGTGTCTGTGTGTGAGTGCATGGCACTTAAGCCTAGAGGCACCTATTGTTTTTCTTCTTTCGGTGTGTGCGTGGGTTTGTGTGTGTTTGTGTCTGTCTGTCTGTCTGTCTGTCTATCTGTCTGTCTGTCTGTCTGTCTGTCTATCTGTCTGTCTGTCTGTCTGTCTGTGCGCGAGTGTGCTTGCGTACTTGTGTGTGTGTTGTCGCTATGATTTGATCTTTCTTGCAGACCGAGCCAGTAGTATCGTGTGTAATATAAACAATGAAGCGCATATAGGGCATTGTGTTTGTTTGGGTGAGGGGGTTTCCTTTCTTTAATTCACCTTTCCAGAAGGCCCAAGAAAGAAGACATGAAAAGCTGTTTACTTGGCTAAACTAGACCAGCCGACGCCCACTTCTGTTTTTTCACCTTGTAACTCCGTTTTCCAAGCACCACCCTTATTAAACAATAATGTAAGCTTAATATAAAACATTCACAATTTTGGTACCATTCTCAAACCTTGGCAAATACAGGCTGAGGCTTGCTGGCTGATTGGGATAGGTGAATTTCGGTGAATGACTAGGAAGGATGCTGACATTGTAAGTGCAACGAAGTGTTTGTTGTGTTTGTTATTGCCAACATCGCTGTTGTTGGTGTTGTTGCTACTGCTGTTATTGTTGTGTTGTTGGTGTTGGTACTATTTCTGCCATTATTTATTTTGCTATTTTTGTTATGTTTTCTAACTGTAATGTTCTCTGTAAGAAATAAACCAAGTTTACGTACTACTCTGTATAGAAGTGATACAATGGGTACAGTGATAGGAAAATAGTAACTTCCTGTAGATCCGTCTCTCTGGCGGAAAAAAAAAGAGAGAATTAGACGGTATCAATAAAACCGTCGCGTGTAGGGTCTTTTCTCAATCATCATGTCTGTAAGCTTACATCTGTAAGCTTACTAGATCCATAGTATGGTCCTTTCAAGTCAAGAATGATTGACGTGTTCAGTGTACGGGCTAGACAGCACGAGCGCGCCTGGTATGCATGAGTACGATGGCTCCACAAATGAGTATGACGTAATGCGTCAGAAGCCATTCATGGACGATTCAAGAACGGGGTGAATTCCTGGCAGGATAATAGAGGGGCAGATGAAGGAAAGGGGAGAGTTATGTGTAAAAAAAAATTGTTATCCTTCGACCGATCCATTGAAGAAAGAAAGAAAGAAAGAAAGAAAGAAAGAAAGAAAGAAAGAAAGAAAGAAAGAAAGAAAGAAAGAAAGAAAGAAAGAAAGAAAGAAAGAAAGCGTGGACAGAAATGAACAGCATGACCAATGTCACGACCTACATTATGAGAAAGATGTCGGTGCCGCGGTGTCTGCCTCCTCCTAATATAATTTATTGAACATAATGGTAGGCAACGATGATTTCCAAGGCAAATTTTCTTTGATGAAATCGCACCGAACCCGACACGGGGCTAACTGATGTCCGTGTCAGGTCGTAATTGGACTGTTTGTCTTCTCGGTGACTCTAACTCTATTCTGCATCCTAGCAACATTGCCTCCATTTCCCTTGAGAGGACAACAATACACTCAATGAACTGCGTTCTGCAGAAATTGACTCGTCGTTTTCAGTGCACTGTGACAATAACATGGGCTGCTCTTTACTAAGAGTAATGGACCGTTGTTGTTCAAATGGTACCAAGGATGACACGGGTGACAGTGGTATATTTTTAGTTAAGACACGTGGCATATATCACAGCTTTAAGCCAATGAAATTCAGTTAAATATTGGAAATGACCACGAGACAAGACTAGATCTACTAGATCTAATGCTGGTCATCCGCTTTGTGAAATTCAGAAACTTGAGTTCCCTGCCAAAGATAGAACATCTTGTTTCTTTTCGTGCATGGCTAGTGATAAATTCTCAAAAATGAAGTGCGTTTTTCCAAACCTCGGTCTGTGGTCTCTGAATATTTTGAAATAAAGGGAAATAACATTAAGATACTTGCTCTTCACACATGTAATTTTTATTTTCTGTGAAATGACGAAAAATTGAAGGAGTGCAGATTTCGAGCTCATTTAAATTTTAAATGAATTAACACAGAAATGTATGTTTGAATACACCACCAACTCATTTTTCAACGCAAGTGCAATTACTGAGTTTTGGAAAAACGCTCTTCATATGGTGGCATACATACTGGTGAAATTCTGAACACAGAAGCTTACCATTTTTCTTCAGGTTTGTGATAGATTATGACATTTTAAATTTTATAATTAGGGGTGTATAATCTTTCTTCCGCTGTAGAATTGAAAAAATGTGCATGGTTTAAAAGCTTGGAACGGTAAATTCACTTCATTTCCTTATGCTGGTCTGGAGAATTAGCTTGTAACCATTGCTACTGGAAAATGCCTGAATTTGTTTGTGAGCTGGCACTTTAGTCGTCCACCGTCCTGTTAAAAGAATGGGGGTCCCTGCCAAAAGACTGTAGATTCAAAATGTCNGGGGGGGGGGGGGGAGGAGGGGGAAGAAGGGAAAGATTGCAGTTAAAATTTTAATGGGAGAAACTACGAATACTGTAAGGGAGGGGACAAAGAAGATGCTCTCAAAATCCAGGAACCTACGAAAACTTGCAATTTTTCATAAAATTTATATTCTTCAACCACAATTTTCTAACAGAAACTGGACAATATCGTAACACTGACTGCCTCTCATTAGAGCTTTAAACTTTCTTACTCAAACTTACGAGGACCACTTTCAATGCTTATGTTGCCCTGTGTTTAGTATAGAGAGGAAGAGGATATTGTCAAAAATATATATGAATCCAAAAATGCATAAATTTCTATATCCTTTGAACGTACAACATGCAAAATCATTAGATACTGGCATTTTATAAACTAATATTTGTTATCATTAAAAATGTGAAGTAATTCTACATATATTTGTTGTAGTGTTGTAATGAACTGCAAGGCCCTCATGTCTTTTAATTTGCATTATTCATTTTATTCATTCATATTTCACATCCGCCTACATTACAAATTGATGTTTATTGTAAATGTCATAATAAATTGATTTTCTTAATACCCGGATGTTGCTAATAAAGTTCTTGGATCTTAGGTTTTAATTCCTGCACTTCACTGAACTCATTATAATCACTATGAGCATGAGGATTTCCATTTTAATCATTGCAACTATCACTCATCATTATAATCATAATCATCATCATCATCATCATCATCATCACCATCATCATCATCATCATCACTGCTCAGAAGAATCATCATAACCTGTTGATTATTGTTATTTTTTCAACAATGTTCCAGCCTTTTGTTGTAAGTCGACTGAATAATAAACGTTAAAAAAATATCTTTTTAAAAACGTTATTGAGTCTCGCGTCTTGTTACCAAAGGCCCTAATCAGACTTTATGTCCTCTTAAGCTTTATTTTATGTGTGTCATATTTCTCTAGACAGATTGAAATAGAAGAACGAATTCGCAATGTTATATGACCATCAAAGTGAGTTTATTATTCACTGCAGTCACCTGAGGATAGAACTGGATTCATTCTTGTTCTATCTCCAGTTCCTTCCATACCCCCTCCCCACGCCAAGCAATTTCTGATCGTCCCACATTACACGATACTGCGTCAGTTGTGACGTTTATAGACCTTTGAAAGATTTTGGCATTAATTCCACAATCGGATTTAAATGGCTGCATTTACGTTATTTTGAAGATAAATGGAAATGTTAAGGGACTAAATCTGAGCATTTCTTACGCCTACTAATACTCAATTGCTGCGTCATTGGGGTTTAAAGGAAAATGCCTGGGGTTGACTGCAGTGGCATCTTTGGTGTAGGAGCTGTGTTGGTCACACATTGCCTGTTCTGTGCGCCCACTCCCCCCCCCCCCCCCAANCCAAAAAAAAACCGGAGTCACCAACTGAGCCCCACGTGTCTCCTCATCATTGTACGAGTGTCGCCTCAACAGCGACTGTGCCCCCCCTCCCCCGCCCCAAATCTGCCCTCCTCTTTTTGCTACGCCCCTGACTGACTGGCCGACGTAAAATTTTGTCGCGGTATTGACAGTGGCGTCTCACTCCCTCAGGCATGTCATTATGTCTTCTTTAATCCGCAATTAAAGTGGGAGCGCTGTAGGATCGTGATGCTCTTCTCAGCAATCGTTCACCAATTATCCTCCACGGCACTGACACGACAGGGAGTTCTAGAGTGCACCGCTAAGTTTTTCTGAGACGACAGAGGACGAGGTGGAAGACAGTGTCACGCTATCTACACCATTGATTATAATATGTACTTCTCTCTCTGCAGTTTGGTGCGCAATGATTTGGCGAGAAATCTTAAGGGACGGTAGAGCTACGTCGAAAAATCCTAGTTGATATTGCTGCAGTTGTCTGTTTCTTTCTCTGCTGTGTACTTTTTTTTTTGGTCGTTATACATTTGGCGTTGCCAATGTCTAAAAGTCACCGATTTTTGCACACAAAAAAATTGAAATCCGGCTTGCTTCCCACAAGTGTCTGCAGAAAATCGATTTTGACATATTGATCAACCTGAGTTTGGAATTAATTGTACTCGGAGACCATTTTGTGAGTTCCAACTTTTAACTTTGGATATATTATTTCATTTCTTATAGTATACCTCAAGACCACCACTTTGTCTTCAATCGTTTTACCTTCCTTGGGACGAATATGATCACAATGCATCCACGCACATGTTCAGCTCCTACTGCTTGGTATCAAATATCGTTCTACCATGCCTCATGGAACTAAAAAGGACAGGGGTAGTTATTTGCTCTAATAAGTCCAAGTAATTTTTCATAAAATTCAAACCTCATATATTTTTCCTTTCGCCTTATAACCTCTGAAAAAACACCACTGGAATGTCAGGATTTTTACTCTGCGCGCACCGTCATCATTCGTGCTGTGTGACGTCAAAGAGCGAGATGGACTAGCAGACGACTGGTCCAGACAATTTAGGCATGCGTCCGTACCAATCATCTGCTAGCTCTTTTTCGCTTTATGGGGTCACACAGCACGAGTCATGGCGGCGTAAGCAGGTTGAAAATTCTGACATTCAAGCGGTGTTTTCATAGAAATGGTCAAGCCGAGAGATTTTTTTAGAGTGTAAAGCAAATGTCTACTCCTGCTCCTTTAAGGAATATTTATCTCAGTGAATTAACAAGCTCCGTGACCTTACCAACTGATGTATAACGTCAAAGTAAAATGTCGGGTTGCCTATACCAGTAAAGTTTCTCCCTTCATGAACCCACGCGTTTTGTACTAAGTGGATCAGACGTGAAGATTTCATGAATTATGAAACATCACAATGTGGTGATCACACACCAAAGTGTAATGGTGTGAATGGGAGTGTGGCACTTGAGGTTTTCAGATCTTTTGCCATAAAAGAGACCGATATTGACGAATACCAGTAGTGTTGACTTTTGGATAGAAAGAGCCCGATACTGACAAATATCAGTTGTGTTGCCCTTTGGATAGGGAGTGGGCGGGGTACCTAGTGACTGGAATCTCTGTAGAAGTTTACGCCAGTATCTTACTGGGTATTAATATTGTGTTTGTATACAATGTCGATGTCTGAAACAACACATGTATAGACAGCGTTGGTGTTGGATGTATAATGGTGATGCAATTAATACTAATTAATGGTCATTGAATGTTCTCCCAAAGAATCATTTTAGATTTTTTTTTCCAAAACAAATTTTCAGAATTTTCTTTCGGCGATGTGAAAATTTCAGCATAATTTCTTGGTAGTTTGTGTTTTTAACTTTTGTTGCCTAGAGAAAACTAATACAAAGTCCCAGAAGGAGTACTGGAGCCTAGACACTAAACTGGGTATTTCTATAATATTTTGTTCATAGCACCTTTGAAAGTATCCATCCCATCATTGCACCTATCCTGGCTTTACCACAGCATGACACTGTGTTGAGGGTATACATTGCATTGTGTTTGAGGTCACACCTGTTTAAGATTGGCCAACATTAATTTATGGTTTATTAATAGCACCGTCAGTAGTTCATGGATATGGATTACTTACGTAGCACTTGGCAAACAGTTACTCTTGTCTCAGTGACATACTGGGGCCGTCCTTCTTGTCCATACGCCTTGGTTCACTGCCTCTGTCCACGAGACGTTTATTTTATTTTTATGTCTTTGCAGTTGTGCCCTTCCATGTGATATTTGGCTGACCTATCATTCTTTTTTTCCCCTGTGTCTTCCACTTTATTATCTTCTCTGGACATCTGTTTTGTCCGTTCCCATGACATGTCTGGATTTTCTTAATCATCTCTCTCATGCTTTTTATTTTGAGTACTTCCGCATTCCTTAGACGGCCTTTGCATGAGATTCTTAAAACTGTCATCAGACATCTTTGCTGGAATGTGCTTAACTATCCTGCGTTGCATTTATATATGATTTCTATGATTCACAACCATACTATAATATGGACAATGCAATTCCGTTTCCATGTTTATTTTGGTGTTCCGTTTGATGACCTTCGCTCTCATAATCTTGGTCAGTGTGCCAAATACAGCTCTTGTATTCACTCTTGTATGTCACTGGCATTCACAATTTCCTTCGCAGGTGAGGAAAGTGGCTTTTGGTGGTGTTGTTTTTTTTATTTCTTCATCATCCACTTCCATTTTTATGTCCTTCCGGGCTTTTTTCATCTCTTCGCATTTCTTGGCGTTGAATCTTAATCCGACTTTTTCTCCGTTCTGCCTGAACTCTTCGGTACACTTTTATAGGTCTTCTATGGTCTTGTCAAAGCTCAGGGGTTGCCTAGAATTATTCTGTAAACCATACCATAGTGCAAAGCATGTCGCAAAGAAACGACTACGAACACATGGTGTGCAACTTATCACCATTAATGTAGAGGATTCTTATGCAAACTTGCACACCAAGATGCTGAATGGTGCATTTTTCTCCCTCAAGGGTGATGGTCTTAGGACAGATGTCATTTGCGATTGTCCCAGTTGTTCGGCACCAGATTTCACCTACGTCACTTAAACACATTTATGCATGATTGTATGGAGGAATTTGCCGATTTTCTGTCTAGATATAAAGTTGTTCTATTTATTATTAAAGGGTGTTACCAGTCTCTGATAATTATGCGTCAAGATAGAAATTCCAAAAAAGCCTCCATGGGATCATGCATAAAGACATCTAAGAGACGTGGGTGAAAGCCGGTGTCAAACAACTAGTGCCATCGCTAATGACACTTGTTCTAAGATCGTTCCCTCTGAAGGAGAAGATGCACCATTAAGCACTTTGGTGTGTAATATTGCATAAAACCCCAATGTACTCATGGAATTAAGTTTCACACCATGTCATGTTCACAACAGTCTCTAGTAGAGGGTGGTGCCTCCCCTTAAAAGAATTGAAATAGTCCCACGTGTGTGCATGAAAATATATGGCGCCTCGAGAATTTCCGGAACATGTCGAAGTAGCTTTTGGTAATGATGGTGGTACTATTATTATGGTGTTGACTTATACTGTTTATTTTTCTCTCCCTCGGTGTTTTTGTGAAGCTTTCAGCCAACATTTCCCAAGCAATCATATTACGCTTGTTTACAATACCGCTGGAACTCTGCGTCCCAGGGATTTGCAATAACCACGATGATACTTGGGAATGAGACTAAAAAAAAAAAGGTACTTTTAACGTTATCGAAGCTATCATACGCACTGGTAATGAGTTTGCTCCTCAGATGTTGGCTACTCGTCTAATGGCCATGGAATTCCACAGGCGATTTTCTGATGTCTATAACGTCCTGTGGAGAGAGGAAACAAGCGGGACATGAGACAGAGAAAGGACAGAGAAAGAGGAAGGGAGAGAGAAAGGGACAAGGAGACAACATGAAATATTTACGAGTTGGTTTGCTCCTATTTTATTAAGAAACCCAGATTCTCGGAGCGACTTTGCAGTGCGCCCAGCAAGCCATGAAATTAATTTTATCAGTCACCATGACGAATCCGGAAGCAAAAAACATCTATAGATGCGATACTACAGCCTTAATCTATTCTGATAAACAAGAGAAGAGGCAAAGAAGAAAAGAACATTAGACATTACTGAAATAAGAAGCCGAGTACTTCACGACCTTTGAGACATTGCTCCCTCCAAAAAAATGAAACGGGAAATTGAATTTATTTTCCCACGGTCAAACTATCCTCATATAATGTGTCTTCATGAGGTTAGGCAATTTCATTCTTTGATTGAAAATACCGGTTTTCAGCTGATCCTGAGACGATCACTACACTGAACCTTTTGGGATGGGCAGTATACTGAACAATCTGGCATAACAAGTACACCGGTCCTTTTCGGACGTTCAGTATACTCAGCAACCTGAGATGGGCAGTATACTTAACATTCTAAGACGGGTAGAAAACTGAACATTCTGGGATGGAAATCCATACACTGAGTATTCTGGGACAGGCAATACATTGAACATTCTGGGACGGGCAGTATACTGAACATTCTAAGACGGGTAACACGCTGAACATTATGGGAAGAGCAATAGACTGAACATTCTGAGACAAGAGGTACTCTGGAACTTTTGGGGTGGACAGGATACCAAACATTCTGACAAGGTCGGTACACTGAACATTTTTTTGTATAGCATTGTAATTCAGATGTTAATTCTAGACCGTTTTTCTTTATAAGACTACTGCCCAACTTGAAAGCCTAGTAACTCAAAACGGATTAACATAATTATATACATTCGTCTCTCTTACTTCCTCAAGATTTCATTCAAAATAAGACCTGCCCATGTAAGTATCGATTAGTTCATTGCTAACTGCCAAAGCAGCGTCCTTCTCCTCCCCAAATTCCTTTGAGCAACTTTTAGTTTAACCACAGGTTTAGAAATTTGACATCCCTTATAGTATCTATATAAGAAAATTGAAAATCATGGATGGATTAATGATATGTATAACCCTTTCGCTAATTTGATGTAGCGATGTTATTCTATTCCTGGAATATTTTATAACTCCTCGGATGTTCTCACGAGGAACATTTCAACATAATCAAATTGTCAGACCAACCGACAAAAGCTGTCAACTCGCATAAATACAAGCGACTGCGCTTATTCACAACTTAGAAGCAATATTTTCACGCAGCGGAAGAAGCAATATTTTCACGCAGCGGAAAAGTGGACTTCGATATATGAGAGAGCTTTTATTTTCAAGAAAGACTGATATGATAGTTAGCGATAGTTCAAATCACATGTATTATTTCCTGGTGTTGCGATCATATTGCACGTTATAAATTAGAATCAGCTGCCGTAAATGTTCCACTTTCCAAAAGAAAGGAAATCTGATATTGCGGAGTGATATAGATCTAGGCTGCAGGAGCCAAATTGTAAAAGCTTCTTTGAGCCATTTAATAAAAATTTATTCTCTAACCACAGGAATTTTCCGAGATGGCCAAGACTAGTCTGCAGGTCTGGTGCCATCACTGTGCTCAAATTATTTACTGTTTACGGTGGGGATCCTTCGGTTAGATTTTTCACAATTTTAAATTACATGAAAAGGGGTTAAAAATTTGGCCTTCTTTTGCAGATCACAGGTCCGCACAAATGAAATCCGCTGATGCCATTGGGAAACACTGCCTGCAACAATTATTTTTTTACAAATTCAAAACTGAATTTCACCACTTTTGCGGTGTGGTTTCATGTTATATGATTATTTCTACACAATCTGTCCTTTGGACAGATTTTATACTCTGCTACTAACGACTCGGATAGTCCAGTTTTTTTGGACCAATTAGGCTCCTGCTATAGGGCAAATCGCTCGACAGGATGGCTAGTAGAGACTTCCTTCCTGATGTGCTTCTTAACTTGGTAAGACTCTGGTATTATTGTACTAACTCCCGATTGGATTACTTCGAAGGTGATGGAGGATGACAAGACTTATGGTACATCTGCGAGCTTTTATAAGCACAATCCGGGGACTTTTTCATCTCACGGCATAATTTAGAAGCAAGCACCAGTTCTGTTTAGAGCGACAATGACCAAGTACACATCCATTACTATGCATTAGAAAGTAGGCGCTAGCTTATATTGGAGAAACAGCAGACAGGTCCTCGGGGAGAAAAAAATGTAATTGCTTTGACCCTAGCCATTTCTTGTTTTAAACTGACCACTGTCTGATCATCGACAACAAATTTGAGATAATGACCGCTGCATAAGTTTCAGCCTAAGAAAAGTTATCCAGAATCAGTACCAAACAGCATCGTAGTGCCGCTATAAAAGACAAGGCAGAATCTACCCAAGAGTTTGGATCCATCAAGATTTTCCGCATTAAGTAAAAAAAAAAAAAAAGGTCCATCCCCAGTTTTATTGATCTCTGGTATGTGTCGGTGTAGTTTACTTCGGTGCCCTTGGTTGTTTGTTGGTGTTTTTTTTGTGTGTGTTTATGGGACAACAAAGTGTGAACTTGCGAGATTTTTAGGACAATGAACGGTGTTCGTGGCAACAGTTGCAGCCCCGGCCTAGGCTTTAATAACCTCCCGGCGTCACATCACGCGCCCTTGTATAATAATATAATGCTTTCTACACTACATGGCAAGTGAGAACAAAGGGCGGGGACCGGAGGGAGAGGAAGAGGGTTAATGGAAAACAATGTGACTGTGATTCATATTCTGATGAACCTGGTATCAGATGTTATGAGGATTTTGTTTTTCAAAAACCCTTACAAGTTTCCTATATGAAAAACAAACAACCTTAGCAAGCCCTAACATAGGATCTAGTCATAACATTCATAACATTCGAACATAATATATCCTATAATCTGTAATGGTGTGACGAGCAAGGACGGTAAGGGCCATACTGATAATTGACAACAGACCACAAACAGTATGTCTAATGACGGGGCTACTTACAGGAAGTACCCTAATGTAGGGAAGTTGTTTATGTTATTATGACAGTGTATGTCTGGCAATGGATACTAATGGAGCACGCGGTGTTGCCGTATAGATCAATATGACATTAAATTAATAATGTATGACCATGCGATCAAAATGGTCACAGCCCACATTATCGGTGTAGTGTCGAGAAATTAAATAAATAATAATTTATACATCCTTGTACAACCACAGTGTATCAGTCCAATTCAACCAAAATAAAACCGACGCTATTTTTTTCATAACAATTTTTCTGGTCACACCCGATCTTCGAGCCCGGGGAAAATTGCAAATCGGGACACCCGGAAATAGCTTTTAACTCTTGTGTAAATTTTTCTTTAAAATATTTTTGTTCTATGATATGACGCCAACACTGCGGTTGTTAAACATCATGTTTTGCTGTTATGACATATTTCACTGACGTCGGTACCTTTCATATCATGAACATAGGCACGTTCCGTTCCCCGAACGTTTTCTCTGCCACCGACTCAGGTCTGGTTTTCATTTCATTTGTTTTGTGTTTGCCAACAAACACCCCCCCCCCCNCCCCCCCCACGCTACGTCATGTTTTTCAAATGCTGATGTCACCAAATATCCAGGATTATTTTCATTGGCTTGATCATAAAGGCGCTTTATAATTCTGTTAAATAGAACCCAAAGAAACGTCCTACAGGTACAAGGGAATGCTGCCTCTTGGACGCACATATAGAAGTCCAAGCGCTGAAGCGCACATGTAAGTCCAAGCGCTGTTTGGACTGAAAGGCTAAGACGAGTATGTACGTCATACGTATCGGAGGGGTTAAAGGACAAACCCTAGGCTTTCACGCATGCTCCTAGCGTAATAGGAACCGAATGGATTAAGTCATTAAGCAGTACCATTACGGACAACAAACGTTGAACTCATGAGCCCCAAGGGTAGACCATATACCAAGGCTATACAACGGGGCAATACGGTCATTTGGCTTGGCGAACGACCAGACGACCAGTGGTCACACTGAGAGGAGCTTAACTCTTAAGTAATCTTTCAAGCACACATACAGTGACGAGAACACGGCAAGTCAGTGGCCTTAGCCTGTGACCTGCCTCTCTCTCTCTCTCTCTCTCTCTCTCTCTCTCTCTCTCTCTCTCTCTCTCTCTCTCTCTCTCTCTCTCTCTCTCTCTCCACCCCCTCCCACCAATCTCTTAAGATCACTTTCCTTTTTCAGCATTTTTTCTACTTTACTCAATCGCTTCACTTCACTGTGCCGTGATATCTTTAGCATTTCTTCTTATCTTTCCTTTCGCTCTCTCTCTCTTCTGCTTCTTTTTCTCTTTCTTCTTCATGCCTTCACGTTTGCTGTGTACTCTATCAACTTCTCTCTGTCTGTTTAATTCACTGCCTCTTATTAGTCTTATTTCATCCTCTTCCCTCTCTCCTTTCCCTCAGTCCCACTCCTTAGCATTGCACGTAAATTGGTCTTTACCTTGTTATTAGATTTTTTCCCTCTCTTTCTCTCTTTCGGAGCAAGAAAATCTTCGATCCGTCTTTCTTCAAGTTCTTGCCTTTCCCTTTTCTCCATCCTGCGTTTTTTATCTCTGTCTCATTCTATAGTCATTTGCCTCTCTCTTTCTCTCTCTCTCTCTCTCTCTCTCTCTCTTTCTCTCTCTCTCTTTCTCTCTCTCTCTTGCACACACACGCGCACACACATACACACACATACACACACACACACACACACACACACACACACACACACACATACACACACTGTTTAGAGTTAGGACACCAAGACGTGCTTGTATTACTGACATATCGCCATAAATCCTAACAACAGCTGCCCGTCAAACGTCATTTTGCCTGCTCTATTAATTTTGATAGTGTCCAGCAGCTTATACTCACTAGTCAGGGCTATACATGGATTAACTATACATTACTGGGCAGTGCCATGCCCCGGGCAACAAAAACGTTAAGAAGCCAACGATTAAGCAAGAATTATAAAGGCTGGTAATCAGCCGTTCAATACACTCCTTCACCCACAACTTTCATTAGTATACACACAAAGTTCGTGTGAGATCATTACGGACTTTATCACTAGTGGTTGAGCACAATTGCCTCAGGAACCACTTCGCAGTACTGGCGATCAAGAGTCAAAACATCAGCTGTGCTAATCAGACTGGATGTAGAACAACTGTCGATGCTATGTCATTCAACACAATGAAGTATTTATGAGCGTGTGGCAAGGTTGAATGCGAGAACTGGCGTACAGGTCAGATGTTTGTATTGATAATATCATAACACAGCGTTTATTGTTCTGATACTTAATGTTTCGCTGCTGCTGCTGCTGTTGTTGATGATGATGATGATGATGATGATGAGAAGGAAGAGGAGGAGGATGAGGATGAATTCGTTTTCAAAACAATAGATACTCTCAGACAATACACATCGAAAATTTTAATAAAGGATGACGATGATGATGATAATGATGATGAAGATGATGATATTTTAAGACCGCCCCATTTAATCGATCAATAGCTGACTTTTAGCTCACTCTTCCACGTTTGTCTTTTCTTTTTCTTCTCAATGTGGTTGCTTTTATTGCGAAAGTTATAATTCTTGTTTCATTCTATTGATAAAGGCTTAGAGCCGAAACGTTTAGAAGTAATTTTCGGTCTTATTTCTTAACTAGATTTTTGATAAATTCCTTGAATTAAGGTTGAGCTTTTCTTTTAATGTTTCTACGTTTAAATGAAGATGAAGATGATGATGATGATGATGATGATGTATCATGATTTGCTTGCCTCTCTCTCTCTCTCTCTCTCTCTCTCTCTCTCTCTCTCTCTCNCTCTCTCTCTCTCTCTCTCTCTCTCTCTCTCTCTCTCTCTCTCTCTCTCTCTCTCTCTCTCTCTCTCTCTCTCTTTCTTTCTTTCTTTTGATGATGACTTTCTTTATACTTATAATAAGGTTGTGATAAGGGCGGATTAGGAGCTATAGACAATGACGAGTTGGGTTAGGATCATTCACTTATACCAGGGTGAGATAAGTTGAACTGCATGTGAATAATAATATGCATTTTCCTAACTCCCGAAACGGGTATTACATATTCATTATAATATCCTGTGCTACAGAACCAATGATTTATTGTAGTTACGTTATTATGCTAGCTTCGAGTGTAGCAGTTCTCAAGAATTCAGTGTCATCTATATGGCATAGCGACAACATGGCCAGCAGTGACAGTGACAGGATGTATATATTACATTACATATACAGTCTACACCCGAGGGCAGGTTTGGCTTCAAGTGTGGTCGGAAAGCAGTTCTATATACCTGGCACATACAGGTCTTTTCTAGACGTTTTTCCCGTAACGTCAGGGATCTAGACAGACACTTCATAAACGTAAACAATTTGATGTTCAAAGCCTGAAGAGGTGACTATGCCTAAATACAGTCAAGATGTATCGTGTTGATTTGATTTTTAGAGAGATTCTGCAGTTCCAAACTTCAAAATCCCCAACATTTTTTAGGTAGAGAACAATTATGTTGTCAGAATGATGGACAGAAATACACAACCACCTGCCGCCATAACCTGTAATGTATAATATAGAGTTAGGATTTTATGGCACGACAGCATGTTTACGGCTATATTGTAGGTCTATAAGAGGCTGGTGGTAAACACATAGCTGCAGTGTAAAAAACAGCATGTCAGCTTCGGGCGAGGGACAAAAACACAAGGTGAAAGCAGGAAAGTTCGACATTCAACCCAGTGGAAATCAGAAACTTTGACGTAATACGGCCAGTTGTTGTTTTCACAGGCAGGTAATGGACACTAAACGAAATCTTTTGTCCTCAGCTTTTTTATTGTTTGATCAGGGCAGGTATGTCCGATAATCGGTAAAAGTAACCGACAGGGGTACTTGCCCTTGACAAGAGGAACTCTTCGAGCCTTGATGAAAAACGGGAACCACTGACGTGAAAAGCGGGCGCGCGGGTCGGCGAGATTATGTGAAAACGACCCGGCAGAGAGCGCGAGCCGATTTCTAGACTATGTGTGCGGCTAGTCGCAGACCGTTAAAAAACTTCTTCCTAGACAGGGAAAACTTTCTAAGCCTTATTTATTGGAGCCTTTTGGAAAGTGCCGGCGTTAATAAGAATGATGAGAATAAAGTTGATAATAATTAAGTGAATTTGTCAAGCCCTGAAAAGACGCAATCCATCAGATTGCAGCGCCCAGTGCGCGCACTCTGTCGTCACAAACGGACTCGCTATTGCAAGGCCTGCTGATTAATGGGAATACAAAGCGGTGATTTGACTCTACTAGAGCGCGAGATGATGAAATGACCTCTTAAGTCAATCTCTAAGTCTGATTGTTTCTTTCATCTGCTTAGGAATATTACAGGGTAAGTATTACGAAATAATTGGTAGTTTTGGATTTTTTTTCCTTCCTGTCTTCTTCCACCCTATTCTTCTCCTATTATCAGTTCATGTGTTTTTATTATCATCATTACTGACTTTCTTTTCAAGTATATTTTCTGCTATCCTCTTCCGATGTCATAACAATAAATTCATTAACTTAACTTCTTCGGGACTGACTTTCTGTTATTTGCGTAACACGCTTGCTTGTTTGCTAATTATTTCCTACCTCAACTATTACATATATTCTCGCTGACAGGTGTGACATGTTAATTGACACAGAAGGGGAGGATGGAAAAAGGAGACAAAATGTTCGTTTTTCATATACCTGTATAGTTTCATAATTGATCCACGCTTCGCGACACTGGCTGCTAGTGTAACTGTTCAGATCTGCTTGAAAGTATAGATAAGATAAAGACATGTCACACTGGTAGTTAGACAACCTGGCACAAAATTGATCTCTTAGTATAATTACGACTGTGTGGTAATGTGGTGTCGGTGTTTACAGGGTAGATCCAGACTTCCTACACTTCAGCAGGGTCAGAGAAAAAAATATTTTATTCCGTGTTTTAAGAGAAACATAAATTATAGTTGTAAATGAATGCGTAGATATGCTATATTGTTTTTTTATTGAGAGGAAGAAGGATCACAGCTTTTTTTTTTTGAGGCCATGAAAATTGGAATATCGAAGAATCCAATGAGATATTTTCAGACGGGTCAATTACACCACGTGATCTAGGGATTGCAAGGATATTTTGATAAATGACGAGTAATCATACATGAGCAGAGCATGTAAACAAACCAACGTGTGAGCAAGCTTTCCTAGGTCACGTTATGGAGCTGAAAATACCTAATAGATTGATGCGATCTCCAACCCTGGCTTGTATTACCTGCTGATATATCTCTAATTCTAAGTTTATTGAGAACATAACTTCAGAGAGAGGATCAGAACCTGGAATTATCTATCGACCAATCTAACCGAAAGCTGAGATTTGAAATTTTCACTCTTACTGGGCGATGAGGTTCTCTTACTTCCGGGTTTACGTACGAAACCATCGCATATACTTTGCCTACTACCGGGTTTATTTATGAAATCATCAAATGTGTTTTTGCTATCACGTGTTTGTTCAAGTGAACACAGCAGGCTAGTCTAGTCTAGTTCTGAACAAAATGCGTACGGTTATTGTTCGGCTTAGCGTTGTCCTGGCTCTCAGGTGATAGGTGATAACTTCCGCCCTCGCTGACGGCCGCCTCATCAGAACCACAATAAAAAAAAGTAATCCCCACAGATATGAAGCTAATCGTAACCGTGACTATAGAAACAAATAAACCCGGTGAGTTGTGGCTGTGAGAAGAAGCTTGAGGTCTCTCCATCATCGCCGCTGACACACAACGCTTCTGACCGCTTGCAGAATTAGAGCAGCATCACGGCATGCGTAGAAATGAACCGTGCAAAATAATTCGGCTTGAAGTTGTTTCTGTTGTTGGTTTGTTATTACAGCTACTCTTTTATGGTTGCCTCTTCTGTCTTTTCTCCTGATATCCTTCTAGAAGTATGTGGACACGTTGTTGATTTCAACCGTCTCCACAAGTATACAGAAAATACCATCACAACCAGAAAAACAAATTGCACCCATTTTCCTTAGCTTCCTTCACATTAAGTCCTGATTGCCACAAACATCAAAGTGATAATATGCGATATAATAATATATAATATAATATTGCCAGAATTAAGAAGAATACACATTTTAACACTAAGACCAAACAACCCATCAAAGGGCCTAAATAACTTCCGTGTAGAATAATCGTTATATTACAGTGAATTACGGTAAATTTCAGTGAATTACGGTAGAGAATTACGAATTACGAATATGGGAACTTCACAGAAAAAAAAATGTATCAATGAAAATGGCATAGAGGGGAAAAGGTAGCTGCGGTGAGCTGATATGAATGGCACGTATAGTATATCTATCTTTTAACTATGACTGAAAACTGAACTACCGAAAACATGAAATATGAATAAGATTTATGTTTCCAACTTTTGAAGTAATCTATACGTGATAAAAGATTAGACTCACAGTTCGGTCTTAAGAGAGAAATAAAGACAGCCGGTTCGTGTTGTTTACTTCAACCAGTGCAACCAGTGCCAAGCTCAAAAGTTTGTTGGCGAGGGTTCTATTTCAATTAAGACATTCTTAAGTCTGTGTAAGCGGCAGCACTCAAGAGTCGACTGCGAGTCTCTGAAATCCCATCACTACGGTCCTGCTTTAGGGAGGTATTTTCTAGTCAATGTTATCTTGCTTTGAAACCTTACACAAGCATTAATGTCAAGTCAATACGGTGGTCGTAAGGCTCTGACGACGTGTGGTTGTGAATCTCCGCAGGAGATGAGACATTATCCGTCAACGAGAATGACAAAAACGACATGTTTGATTGGTACTCCGGTTTCCGTTCCTAAGTTGAGAGTGTGTTTTGTATGCATGACAACTGTCATATTCATCCTTAGGAAGTGTGTGGTGAATAAAACTCTAAGCTAAGTTGCAGAGCAGAATCTGTGTACACTCAAAACAGTGATGAAGACTGGTCTCAGGGAACAGGGGTGGGCAGTCAGACGTGTGACCTGGTTTGACATTCATTCTGTCGGATTATCTTAACTGATGAACAGATACTACTATGAGTCTCCGATGATTAGATGAGTACGCGCTTGTTCCAAAATAACGTTCCATAATAAACATTTCTGTGTGAGTATTCGTATTCCCATTGAAGGACTGTCGGCGAAACTGAAACTATCAGCTTTGTTTATTTTCAAAATGAAAGAGATTCTCTTCTCTTTGCAGTAGAGAGCCTAACAATGCTGGAATGGACACGGTCTTAAGGTATAGCTCGGCAGTTACATTGATCCTTTAATCAGAGGAATCTGAAGCCATTAATGTGTATACAGATACCACCAAATACTCTTTTCGTTCCCCAGATCCTACTGCCACAGTTCCATTCAGCGATCCTTATTCCAATATGGCTTCGGGTCGAGTCACATACACCTCCTTCAATGAAGCACGCTGAGACAATATTGCCCTACTCCCAAAAGGCCGTGGGTGACTACTACTTTATTTTTCTTAGGTCCATTTAAAGTCCTCCGTAGAAAGCTAAATTATGCTTACAATACTGGTGTTGACCGGGGAGGACGACCTAAATATGAGGATAGTCCGGCACAACCAGACGACTGGAGATTAAAGGAAAACAAATCAAGAGTCACGTAATTTGATGGGGAGTAGCAAGGTCCACTCACTCCGGCCGTCGGCTGTGGACAGACGCTACAGCTCTCTCCTCACGCCCTCAGAAGACATTTTGGACTTTTACGGCTTGCCCAAAAGCAATTCTCAGCTCTATCAGAGGAGATTCAGCAGTCTCTCCTTCGCCTTATATTAGTACCCAAGGCGCGATCACCGTTGACTTTTCACGTAGTCCCTCTATATGAAGCTCTGTCTCTCCATTCTTATGCCCTTGTTAACCTTTAAAGACCGATAGGGCTACGTACTATAAATATCACTAGATATGCTGCTGTTGCTACTTCCACTACCACTGCTCTATTTCTGTCATCCTTACAACCACTACTACAACTACTACCACTTCTTCAAACGATGTTATTTTTTTTCCTAATCATTACAACTGCTTTTACTGCCGCTATATCTTTTCCTACCACTATTGCTAATATTATCACGACCACTCTTTATCACTGTTTTAGCCGCATTATGCGATGTAACTGCAATACAATAGCTTATATGCACCAAGAAGTCATAATTGACATGACCTAGCAATTGTATTCCAGTCTTCGTCAAGTTGTCGATATTTCTTCCACTTTTCAATCGACGCAATCTAAAAAATCAGATTCCACCTTGATTGGCTATCCCAAGCCTTCGTCAAGTGTTCAGGATTCACCTCATCAACTGACGTGAGTAAAATAATGTATTAAAGATTCAGCCATTCCATTGGAAAAAAAAAGTGGATGCAATGCTGGGAACTGTATGACAAGAAAAGCTGATCTCACGGGTAGCTGAGGAGTCGTGTATCTTCGGGTCTTTGGCTGAATTCAGGTCTTTTGTGAAAACATCAGGGCAATATGTCGTCCACGTTGGTGTATAGATCATATTTTGCAAATTAGGTCATATGAAGATTTTGGTATCATTTTGTTTGAAAATTTAGATCGGAATTCCCGTGCGAGCTCAAGGGAAAAAAATGAGGATGTAATCATTTCATGCTATGTTTACGTTTTATTTTATCTTTATTTTGTTTGTTTTATGACGAAGTAACGAGAAGACAATCAAAATTTATAGGATGAATAGGATGTATAATTAGAGGACAACATTTTTTGGTCACAACTGGTAAACTAGACGCTACAGAGAAAGAGTCAAAGGAAGAGCATTTTCGATGGAGTAGCAAATTGGATTTGGGGGTGGGGGGAGAGAGGAGGGCACAAATCAATGGTGAAATGTTTAAGGTGGACAGACAGACAGACAGAAGTGAAGGTACATGATCGCCAGCGCCAGTCGGCATGGTACATGAAGGAGAAGAACAATTTCACGAACATGAGAATTAGGCCCATAATTGCTAATAAGCAGGTTTATACGATTCCGTTGTTTGGTGTTGTTTTTTTGTGTGCCAATTTCTTTCATGTGAAATAACAACGTTTTACGTCAACCTGAACCATTTGTATGGCCTTGTAGTTGCACAGAGATAATAAAATGCATGAGAAATGTACGAGTCTTCAAAATATTCCCTTTTCTTCTCAATCCTGTGCAAGGCGACTAATATCTTCAGTGTATCCTGCTCACTCCTTCATTATGCATGTTCCGAGGATTGTTGAGAAGCGGAGAGGATCCCGCAGCGATCATAAAAGATGGCAGGATATGGCAAGAAATGTTATCGTTAAAAAATGGAACCCTTATGGGAAGTAGTTATGCCTGTACTTAAACGTATATTATGTGACGTGTGTTCCCCTATGTCTTGGACGTGCCCTAAAGGAGGGAAGGGAGATTACTCTGTTTGGGAATGAAAGCTAAGGGACATAACAGTAAGGTTGAATCTCTACGTGACTCGAAGAAACATTCCAGTTTGGCGAAATGTGATATCCTCAGGGCACTCGGGGTGGAATGAGTGATATCTGTGAATATCTCATGAATCTTGGGGACCAGGGCTTGTTCCCTTCTGAAGGTGAGAGATGCAAATAGTCTAACCGTTCAAAGGAACCTCACACAGAGTGTAATATTCTCAAATTACATAACACTAATATCTGTTGTTACTCTCTTCCATAAAGGTAAAAAAGATGTGGCAATACATGATTTTCAGATGTACGACTGCTGCTGAATTTACATGTGGTACATGATGTTTTACAGTGAATTTTGTACATAGTGGCAGAAGAGAACCCCGGCCTA
The DNA here is from genome assembly GCA_033807755.1 of Ellobium chinense. Lineage (NCBI taxonomy): Eukaryota > Metazoa > Mollusca > Gastropoda > Ellobiida > Ellobiidae > Ellobium > Ellobium chinense. The sequence goes on along the minus strand of JAWQUT010000007.1, from coordinate 5,798,161 downwards.
TCCGTTCCCGACGGTAGGGGATTGTAAATAAATAAATAAATAAATTGCTAAAGTAAGTATTTTAAAAGCAGTATTCAAATAATGTAAACTTTTCACCGAAACCCTTTGTTTCGCTCTCTGCACTCAGGAGTTTTCCAACCTACATTAACGTGCATGTTGTGAAAAAGCTGTCTTAGGAATTTCAAGTGCCTATGAAAGCATATACCTTTGAATTTATTTTTATGAACAATCTGATACCATCAATGGCTATAGCAGAGCCACTTACAGGAATGTAAATAGACTCAGCAGGTTATTTTCAGTCATTCCTTATACCATCCGTAGGCATTATGGTTATGTTTAGCCAGTGCTTAAGGTGACGTTTAAGAAAAAGCCTCGCAAACAGTTATCATAAAATCAACTGCATCAGCAGTTCAGCACTGCTGCAAATAATAGCTTTTAGCTGAACTGCTTAAAGAGCTCGCCGTTAGATTTTCCAAGATCTATTCTAGGCATCGCTTGTCGGAATGCATGGAGGTTTCCGAATTACCATCTAGGGATGTCCGCTTAACGTCTCTGTAGAAAGAAAAAAAATGGTGTGAGGAATAGTGCGCATGTGGTATAACAGAGGATCAAACAGCCACTGCATGATACTTTCTGTAGGGTGTTGATTTGTTTAGACTTATATCGTTTTATTTCGTATGTCGCAGAGCGAAATATTTAACCCCATCACTGGTAGAAGCCAGTCATAGTGTGTCTGAAATAGGCTTCCTCGGAGTACAAGGGAAATCCTGTGTTCGTCTAGGTAAGTGAAATTTAATCTTTTAAAGCGTGACAAACAAGATATCATGCGTTACAAAACCACATGTTTCGTTAATAATCAGCTGAGTACTTTCGGAAAGAAGCAAGCTGGTGAGTGACACTAGCAAAGCCCTCCATGGAATTTTTTAAGAGTTATCCCGTTAAAGTGATGTTAAATCACAAAGACAACATCGATTGTCATGGTAAGAACTAGTTTGATTATGTGTCGCTGTACAATATGAAATAGCGATTGTTGTCCTCGTATATCTAATGAGCATCAAGTGCAAACTGATAATGTGGGAAAGACCGTTTATTCCTCATGGCTAGACCTACGAGGGATATACTGTTTTTAGATAGTGTGAGGAACGCGTCGAATAAATTCCTCACCCTCGCTTTTTCCTCCTTTTACATCGGTTTATGAAATATGCATGTTTGATCTCATATCTACCCTGCAGGAAGCATGCCTAACCCCACAGAGCGCCTACAAATAGCCAATCGACAAAGCTGATCTCTCGCTGTCACATTATTGCCCACCTCCATCCGCATTCATGTACTCAAGCTTTATTGCACAGAGGATCCTGTTGTGATATCTTTATTGTCCGAAAAAGCTAAAGTACATGACCAGTGAACCCCGCTTTTATACTGTTGAATCAGCAGAAGCGCACGATTCATGTAGACAGATGTTATTACATTTCTTACAAGAAAATTTGCCCTTTCGGTTAAATCTCATGGTGTTGACAATAGTTCTCCTCTGCCAGACGCTTCCAGGACGATGTATTTCTTTAATTTGGTTTCAAAACAGCGACAGCGCGTGCACGTATTTTGTGTTCATACATTCAATGCGCCATACGCCGCACAGACAGAGCTGTCCGGTTTACACAGAGGCGTGTGCGTAACAATCATGCGTAAATAGAACCTTTTCATTTACATCGGTCCTGCTCCAAAGAACACACAGCTACAGAGGAAACGCCCAATGCTTTTACTTAATTTAACATTATCTTCGTGGAAACTCAATTTGCCTGCGTGTATGTATGTGTGTGTGTGTGTGTGTGTGTGTGTGTGCATTAGCGCGCGTGCCTGTGTGCGTGCGTGCTTGTCTTTACTCTGGCTAATAAAAAGCACGCCGCAATAACTACTGAGTGTGGGCGGACCACTCCACTCACCAATCACAAATATTTTTTTTTCCTACTTTCTTTGCTGATTTCTTACAAAATGGCAGCTGATGACATTCAGCTCAATCAAAATCTTTTCGAGGAAGGTGCCATGTGAATAGAGCGCCTCTCTGGTTTAGTTCCAAGGACAATGAAAATTATGCCGCGAGCACCGCCAACTTTGCCTATAAAAGCTTTCCATCCCGGCCAAGTGTTGCCTAAGAGGGAAGTATCTGGAGCACTAAGCCACCCGCCTGCATCAAGCCACCCATTGGTAGTTATCGGACTTTTGTAAGTGAGTGACGGATTCGAATTGAATTGTTTAGACGGACGAAGAGCATCGGTTCTCTGTTAGAGGGCATACAGTGCGCGCGCTTGTAACTCGACACAACTGTTTAATAACTAAACGCGCGATATGGCTGATTTCTTTCAGGGTGGAAAAACAAAATCAATGGTAACCGATTTATGCGAAATGTAATATTTATTTGCTTTTCACAACCCCAGACACATGGGATTTGGACAGTGTCTGGAAGTTGTATTGGCAATTCCGATTCATATATCGAGTTTGACACTGAACACCCTCGTAACTCCGGTTTTAAAATAATGTAGCTACGCTGTTTCAAATAATGGACCGTGCTGCTGATGTGCGTCAGAATGTAGTCATTGGTGTCAGCACGTGGGCGTCTGTTCACTGACATGTTTTAATTATTAAATTTCTTGTTATTTTAACCGAGCGAATGTGACGTTAACATAGTGCTTAGATTTCCACCGTGATATTTAGCATATATATAGCATATATATTTTGTCTACTTTTTAACTTTTGTTTAGTGTGATTTGGTGTCCGAATGTAATACTTTCATTATTACTATGATTTTTTTTCTCCCGGTATTATTATGCTGATTACACCCGTACAAACAAGCCGACGGCTGGTATCATTGTCGATTACTTTTGTTCAAAGTTTTGTGCTTTCAATCGACCCCGAAGGAAAAATATCCGCATCCAGTGTTGAAAACACAGACTATGTTTCAAGGACGGCAAACAGAAAATACTGTTGTTACATTTGTTTCCTCGCGCCTGATTATAACTTTTCATTGAGATGCCTTTATTTTATCTCCAGAATGCTCATAGACGGAGTTGCGAGGGGTAAATCCAAGAGCGACAAACTTCACTTCCTTAGCAACTAAAACAACAACAACATAAAAAAGATAGCAGTTGTACCAATACTTCTATTTGCCTAGGTATCAAAATATGATTTAAGATGTGTTTACCTGTAGGCCTTTCCCCCTGCCATTTCAGCAAAGTACATTTCTACAAACCATAAAGAACACATATAGAAATCAAAACACTACATACTCTGCTTCAATGTAAATGGGTGGAGCTACAGAGTCCAAAAAAAAAAAAAAGCAACCTGACTCATCCTACATATTATTATATTTACAGAGGTTTAACGTCAACGAGCATACTCATGCTTGTAAAGTTTTACAAATCTCCTATGACAGCATTTCCCCTGAAGACGTTTTCCTGCATTGTCTGTGTCACTCTTTTTAAAAAAAATCAGTCATAAAGTATGAATAATTTCTTATGTAACAATGACATTCATCGTGGTCTTTGCAGGGAAGATTATGCTTCGGTTTTATTCGCATTTTTTATTTGGTTTAACTGAGAATACTGAGACGAGGGAAAGTGAACTGGGAATTTTCTTGCATGCATAAGTACGGAGTGAAGACGGAAGACGGGGAAATCGCCTTAAATCGGTGTGTTGTTTTTTTTTCTATATGCAAAACAATAACCCGCGCCACGAAGACAGTATTTAGTATTTCCTCAGGCTAGACTCTGGCATTTCTTGAAAAATGTTTACTTTCTACATAGTTTCTGTCTAGACGTTTATACATGGTCAATTCCTTACATTCTTCATCTAGAAAAAAATGTATACGTTTGAATTGTTTGGAAGTCTCTGAATGCAGCAGCTCATTTTAGGAGACAGACAGACAGACAGACAGACAGACAGACAGACAGACAGACAGGCAGGCAGACAGACAGACAGACAGACAGACAGAGACAGATAGACAGATAGATAGATATATAGATAGATAGATAGATAGATAGATAGATAGATAGATAGATAGATAGATAGATAGATA
>JAWQUT010000007.1:5772763-5784118 GCA_033807755.1 Ellobium chinense | reverse complement strand
ACAAGGAGCATCCTATTGGAACCACATATCGCCGACACATACGACAGCAATTCAAACCAAAAATGCCCTGAAAAAATATTGAACATTAAAATGGCAAGACCGAATTTTCAGTTTGAAAGTCTTGGGGAAACTGTGATCCTGAAATAATGTGAACTGCTCATCCTCTATGCCTACTGATATTGAGCCGACTTGGTTGTACGGGACCCGGGACACACTGTCCGCATGGCTAATTGCAGGGTTCCGCAGTTGCCGCGAAACAACATATTTGGAAAGTATTTTAAAACGGCACCCCAGGATAAGTTAATGAGAGGTGTAAAACCTAATATAGCCAACAGTGAAGTCAACAGTCAGTTGAGAGAAGGTCATCGTAAGCTTGGGAGACCCAACAAACGAATTAAGGACATCATGAAAGCAAGCCTTACTTCCTGGAACAAAGACACTGCGCACCGCAAGAAACAAGTACATGACAGTACTCTTTGGAGACAACTCTGTTCTAAAGGTACAAAGATATGTGAGCAGAGAAGGACTGTGGCAATATAGAAAAGAGAACACAACGGGAGTATATGATGGTCCAGTGTCTGCGGTTGTCTTTTGCTTTGTGTGTGGAATATGACGCGCATTATTCACACATGAAGACTCACAGCGTCAAATAGCTTGCCTGCCTACTCATTCGTCGGACAGACAAGAAACTTCATCATCATCGTAATTAGGAACGTTCAAACTGAACAATTAGTAACCAGACACGCTTTAGTGATTTGATATTAACGGAAATTTTAGCGTTTTTTTAGTATTTCATAATTACCTGGTTCAAATAAGAGTCTTTAAAGTTTTCTGTTTTACTGATGTCGGTAACATTTGATGCCGTTATGACGCACATAATATTAACTGAAATCTTTTAGGCGTTTCAGCTCATACAATGCAGGTCGTAGGAGTCTAATTGGTTAAAAAAAAAAGAATTGGACCATCAGAGTCAATAGCAGCAGAGTATAAAATCTGTCCAAAGGATTGTATAGAAATAATTGCACAACATGAAACCACACCGCAAAGATGGTGAAATTCAGTCTTGAATTTATAAACAAATAATTGTTGCAGGCAGTGTTTCCCANTGCTCCATCGAGACCGGATTGAAAATCAGAGTTGTTCTCCTAGAAGGACTACTTCATAAGGCTGACGTGCTCCATCTACCAAGCTTGGAAATCAGAGTTGTCCTTTTCCTAGACTGGCTGCTGGTCAAAGCCATTGAGCCCAGTCTGTCCGCCCAGTTATCCCGCCAGGGACTTGGATGCGCCAAGATCTAGCAATTCTGTGGGTAACGGGGGCACGAGTGATGATGTTGCTTAAGACAGAGTGATGTAGAAGAGGCCATAGTCAGTGACCAGCTGCCTAGGAGCCAGACGGTGGCCTCATGACGATCGCAACATCTGGAAAGGAGATGCAGACTTGTTATCACTTTCTTTTAAAGGGTGGGATGTCCGCCTCAGTCTTCATACCCTTAAATTGAGTAGTGGGGAAAGACAACTACAGAAAAGTCGTCCTTATCAACATCCTTATGTTCATCTTATGCCGAATCCGTTTATGCATGACCATTTCTGTTTTCTCTCCCCTCTCTCTCTCTCTCTCTCTCTCTCTCTCTCTCTCTCTCTCTCTCTCTCTCTCTCTCGCTAGTAGTATTGACAATCATATTATTATCTTCCCTACGTTTTGCGCACTGTTTCAATTAGGATATTAAGTTGATTGTCAGGAGTAATAAACAGCGTTTGTATCATTATTTCTGACACTGTTGTCGTCAGTCCTGTAACAGAGTATTGATGACATCAGCAATTTATGTGTAGTTCCCTGTTTCGTCAAGAGAAAAATAGCGTCAGTTGGAATATTGAGTGAAAATGCAGATAACATGAGAATAATGTTCATAATACGTGTTATATTCGAGATAACATCGTGAAGGGTGTTCGTGTGGATCATTTAATGCACCAGTCGAACATAAATGCATTTAATTGCTTTTTTGTTGTTTTGTTTTGTTTTGAGCAAAACGCCATCAACTGATACGTTGCAATCTGATCTGCGACAAGATAGACTATCGTCGAACTAACGCCGGAGGTACAAAAGCCGACGTCCGCGTGCTCGCTACTGTGGTATTTAGCTATCGATAAGTCAGCTTGACTGCAAAATTACGTCTATTTATGTCTTTAAGATTTCGACATCGTGTGCACCAAACTCGTAGGCTGATCTGGGAAAAAGAAAACTAATGACGTCCCACTGCCTCCATTTTGACAGAAGAGTCAGTAAATAGGAAAGCTTTTGCGAGAAGACTCCACGCGAATTCAGCCTACACTACTACCAACGAAAGTTAGTGTCTGTGGATCTAAGCCAGGCCAAGCTTAAGCTTTCGAGGATCTCTCACAATCTGTATTAGGCAATGTGGCCGTGTGGTTTGTGGGTCGTACTCAGAAACTGAATGGTAGTGTCCTTGGGAAAGACACTTCACGTTTCTTTCCCCCTCTCGACTCAGGTGTAAATGAGTATCTCTTTAGCGCTGGATGGACCACGGTGCTGCACCGAGGGCGACCAGCAGTGAAATTGTTATGTATTCCACTTGTAATATTATGTATTTATATGTATGGTGTTTACTGTCCTATGTGTTTGTATTATGAATGAAATGCATGACGTATGACGTTGTAAATCAATTTTCCTATGGGGTAAATGACAGCCTTTTTTTTTTTATATTTCCACTTTCAAGATGGAGTCAAGACAAATGCTTTCGTTGAAAAAGCGGATGTTTTCTTTCTAGAATACAAAACAAAATTAAATGGATTATTAAAGGAGAAAGTGCCCTTCGTGCAGACACAGGACCACTGAGTATGAAACAAGACGGCTGATGGATACCGTGGGTGGGGTGGACTGGAAGAGACAACAGCTGTGTCCTCGGTGTTTCCCCCCCTACTAGCACCTAACCCGCACATAATCCGAGGATATCTCTGTTTGTGACTTGAATACTTAATTATAATACGGAAATCTAGTTCGGGAGGTTACACATGTTTTCTGGTATACATTCACTCATCTTTGTCTTTTGCTTGCCCGCGTTAAAATTTGTACGCCAGACTTCTCCGTTTCAATCATGCCAGCCATAACAGGTCATGGTTAATGCAATGCTACACCAGAGAAGAAAGTGCCTACACATAACTATCGTCAAAATATTGACATTCGTATTAGGGTTGCCACAATGCAGCTTTTTATTGACGTCTTGAAAGCTGAAACCTCTCACCCACTCATTATGCAGTCTCTTACTATTTCACGGGCATTAATATTCCTCTCTTTTATACACATTAGGGGTACATTATCGCTCTTTCTCTCTCATTCTCTTTATCTCTCTCATAGTCAGTCACATTTTGTGCATTATTCTGATTAAGCCGTTTCTTTATTCTTCAGGCTTGTAGACTGCTGCTGCTGCTGCTGCTATAACTATAAACCACGGAAATGCAAGCGGACCCTTGATCAACTTTGTTACCTCACAGACGTAAGGTACTTTCACTTAATTTTAGCATTTTCCTTTCTGTCTCACTATGTCCTTTCTGTCCTTTTTTCTCTCTCTCCATTTCCCTTTCCCTCTTTCCCTCTCTCCCTCTCTCTCTCTCTCTCTCCCTCTCTCTCTCTCTCTCTCTCTCTCTCTCTCTCTCTTTCAGTTGTATTGTTGTTTCGCACGTTTTTCATGCATTAGTATGTTGAATTCGTTAGATCACTGTGTACATCAGTTTATTAGATCTATGTACTTTATTATACAGATATAACGATACATATGTAGTAAACCACCATTAGAATGAGTAAGGAGTATTTTTCAGCCATAGACTATGTAGCGAACTAATTTCCAGGCTAAAGGGTCAGAATTTGAAACTGCTCACTAGTTGACATAGAATAATAAGCGTGCCCTCGCGTGTGAGACAAGTACGAATCGTAAAATAGTGGTTAAATATTATACGGGAAATTTTTGATGAAAATAATCTAGTGACAAAAGTATGCAAATAATTATATAAAATATCAATCTCAGATCCAGAGATGGTATCGTGTGCAACGCTGGTTAAATACCTTTTATCCCGAAATGGCTTCGCATATGTATGGATGAAACAGAATGTTGAAGATGTAAACGTATTTCTATCTGAGTTTAAAACACGTTTAACAGATTGTTATAGACAGGAATGGAGGGAGGCAGTGACAGCCAGTAAAACACATCAAATCAGACCTGGAATATGAAAGTTACTTAAACGTATGTCAGTGCAAATCAAGGAGAATGGCTCTTACTAGGATTAGACTAAGCTCACATGCATTCATGGTGGAAAGAGGGAGGTGGGAGAGACCTAAAGTAGCCCATATGAATAGAAAATGTTGCTTATGTAATGATATAGAGGATGACTTCCATTGATAGTATGTCCACGGTTTAAGGAATTTAGGTAGATTTTAAGATATTTAAAAGTTAAACCAAATATGTATAGATTAGTAAAATACTGTAAAAGTGAATGGGGTGAAGACATACAAAGACTGAGTAATTTATGTTTCTGAATATTGAAGAAATATAATTCAGAAATTTGAGCCAAAATGGGCACCCTCTGGCAAGAAATTTGGGGGGAGTGACAAACAGAGAGTGTAGTTTGAGAGGGTGAGTGATTATAGCAGTAATGTTGTGATTTGTGTGTCAGTTTAACTCTCGAAAGTCTGGGTGTCAGCTAGATGAGAAAGTGGTAGATGAGTGGCAATATTGTGCATGAGGAATACGGTTTATGTCTTGGCAGTGGATTGAACTCATGCAATATTGTATTGTAATACATTATGTTGGCTTATGGCCTAATAAAACCTTTGAAACTTGAAAAACTTATTATTTTCCACTCCACTTGTACTCATTGAAAATGAGCTGACCCCTGTGACCACTCTAACACTTTAAAATGGACCTTCCGGTTTCCTCTTCGCCACTATTATGTCTGACGTGGCACAGTCAGATTCACTTAATCGCAACTCCACGAGAATATGAGGGAGATGAGAGGACAGTTCAGTTAAGCGGAGGGTGTAACTACGCGGTGCTAACTGCCCACCATTCTAATATGTCTGTTGTAGCGAAAATGTTGCGATGAGGCGGCGCTTTTGTTCTCCGCTCATTTATCAGCATTTCAGAAATTGTGGCCATAACATAGGCTAGTGTGTGTTGTTTTGTTCTCTGCTTCTCCGCCCACTGTCAGCCCTGCACTTTTATCTGTTTCTTAAGAAATGCTACAATCAAGCAATTAATGCTCTGTAACTTCTTTCTTTATCATGTTCTGGGAGAATTGTTGCGATGAAGCGGAAGGTGTGATTAAGCGAAGGGCAACCGAGTCTAGAGTGAACTGAAAAACTTCCAGCTAATGGCCTCATTACGTGAGAAGCTGAGCCCGACCTCGGCCAATGATATAAATCCACTCACCCGTCTAATTCGGTGTCAAAACACAATACGTCTCTGTACCCTTACGGCATTAAGGCTGTCTGAGAAGGAACGCTGGACCTGTTGACGTCATTTCCTCACTACTCTGTAATTTGACTGTGCGTGACAGATATTTACAGTGGACATGGGGCTTGGGGAGCAGGCTAGTGAATTACACTTGCGTTCCCTTGAGAAGGCTGGAATCTCAGTCACCAGCTGGCTCTGCACGGCTCTGCATTCCACACTTCTTACATTTCCAGTATTTTACCTGCTCGTTATCCCGTCCTTCTTTTATTTTCTTCCTCAAATCTTTCTGTCGCTATTAATTTCTTTTATTTTGTCTCCGTATTTCGCTCACTTAATCCTCCAATGACTGTCTCTACAACATCTCATATTGTGGAATGAATATTCTCTGAGTATTTCTCTGTCATTTCATACCAGTTCATAGCATGACATATATTCATGATGCTGATTTAATACTTTCTCTTTCTATCTCTATATTTGTTTCTCTTTATCTTTCTGTGCCTCATTCTCTCTCTCTTTCTCTCTGCTCCTTTCTCTCTATTCACTTCCCAAATGAAAGTATTGTTTCATAACATGTGGCGTTTTCACACCCGGTTTTCTTTTTTCATTCGAGATTCGAGCTATTCTGTACGACAGTTCGATTGATTTGTAACTTGCAGTGACGCAAATGTCGTCAAAAATCTGTATTTGAAACTAAAAAAAGGTCTTAACAAGCCTCAGAAATGTAATACACACTCAGAAAAAAAGCTATAAAAATGTAATTTGAACCATGATTACAGAGTAAGGTATTGACCGAGCGCAATCCGCTGCACCCTCGTTGAAATTGTAACTATAATGTGTGTTTTTATCATGTGAACTTAACGGTTTGTATTTGCGGTTCTCAAAATGTTAATGGATGTATCTCTTTATATAACTCTGTCACACGGCTATGCACTGAGTGAGATTCTTCTTCATTATTTTTTAAGCCTACAATTTTTTGTGCATGGTTAGATCATTTTATAGGAAAGCTCCCTGTAATTCAGGCGCCTTCTTGCGACTCCGTTCCTTATCCGTGTAAATTGCCTCAGGAAAGGACGAATTTCCTGTCTTGATACTCGGCAAATTTTTGTCAGTGTCTGTCCATTTATTTTATATGTTATCGGCCTACAATATGGTCAGACCGGCATTTCTGAAATTCTTGTGCATTTTTCATAGTAGTCCAAAAGGAGATTATCTACTAGAGTGAACTGAGGACGCATAGGGTTATCCTTTATGCAGTATTCTGTCAATCTCTTCATTGTTAAAACTAGAATTTCGGTCGTGTTTTTTCATTGGCAAGCCACATTGTCGTGTTTGTCCCCCTTAATCAGAAGATTTTTACCGAATATATAAGCTTTGTTGTACAAAAGTGAAGGGACAAAGAACGGCATGAAATTTGCATCATCCTTTAAATCATGATTTTAGTATGTTCCCATTGTGTTGCGACGAAGCGAATTCAGCGGTATGCTGTGAAAAGTTTTAAAAGACTCCTTATACCAGCCATGCGTCGTATATTTATCCTCTTTTCCTCTGGAACTCTTTTAGCTACAACATAGGAGAAGCCGAGCTTTACTGAAAGAGAATCACGAGCACTGTCTTAAATTATCCTACAATCATATAAATGGAGCAGTTCTTGAAATGATACACGTTATTGTATTGAAAAAATACTTCAGTTTGCTTTGTAATTATTTAAAAAATAAAGAAAATATGGTCTTCACATTAGTCTGTTTTCAGTGTATGGCTATGTTAAACTTTAAAAAAATTCCCGAGTGGAAACGTCGATAATGTAGCGTAGGCATATCTTTCGATCATCTTTGTCTTATGAACTATCAGCTCTAGAATCCGCTTAGGCTTATCCATTCTCTTCAGTTCTAGTAGAACGCATGCTAGGGAAGAAGAGAATCCGAGCATAAAAGAAAAGGAGGACATTACAGCACCTCAAACTATTCAGAGTCATCCGTAGGATTGATGTCTCCGACTCTGTGCTGGCCCAAAACGTCCCTCTCTATTGATCCTGATAGTTTCAAGTAAGAGCGTAAAGAAACGGGAAGGAACCGTGCAACTGCAAAACGTCGGAAGTCGTGAGAGGGACGGATCCCTTAGACCCTGTGCTGGCCCCGGATGCTCCTGCTAATAGATCCACGTACATTTAAGTAACAAGTGTACTTTTTCTACATGGCTCGTGCAACATATTGAAAACGTCTAGTCAAGACTAGACCAATATAAAAGAAGGAAATGGGTCAGAGACATGTGTGTGTTATCGGGGACCTTTGCACAAGTTTAGGATGAGACCTACCCCATTTTCCACCCGCACCAAATAGGTGAACTACTTTCGCAAATAGTATAGTCGCAGTAGGCTGGGAAATCTATACCACCCCGAGGGAAGTTTAACTATGGGGTCCACAAGGGTGGCAGATACGGTCCTGATAAATGAAAAGAATTTCACCCGCTGCTAGCTTCAACAGCAGCTGTTGACCTTTTGCTGCTCGCTTCCCTCTGCCGCAGCCTTGTAGCTCTTTATAATCTAAACCTTTCACAGAATCGACTGCCAGCTACATAAGTCTCCGTGTTACTATACTCCCTGTGACCCTCACCCACACACATTTATCCACACCTGCAAGTCATATGTGTTTTCCTATTGTCTCACACGCCCTGATCTACAATACGAACATTCCACAAGTCATGTCCCACCACTTAGAATGAAACTTAAGCTACGGTTTATCACGAGTTCCTCAGGTTGCAGGAGCTAACTTGCGAAAATTTCTTTGAGCCAGTTAATAAAATTTTCTTTCTGAGCTACACGAACGTTCCGAAATGGCTAAGACTAGTCCGTAGCTCTGGAACCACCAGTGTGCGCAGATTATATGCAGTTTATGATGGGAGTTCATTAAGCTGTGCGCAATTTTAATTTAGATGAAAAGGGGTAACAATTTCGGCTTTCCTCTGCAGTCCACAGATCCACACAAATGAAATCCGCTTAGACTATTTGGGAAACGCTGTCATCTACAAATATATTCTTACAAATTCAGAATCTGGTTTCAGGTTATATGATTATGTTTAAGCAATCTGTTTTTTGCATACCCTCTATTACTGACTCTAATAAATTTGGACTTTGAATAAGTCAGGCTTCCCCAACCTTCAGTATAATACTAAAACCAGGAGTTCATCATTTGTTCAGTTCTTTCAATTGTACTGTGAAACTAAAGGAAGTCTGTGGCTTTATTTTAAACTCCTCTGCGGTTTACTAGGTAGCTAGTACTACAATTTTATCATCCATGCTGTGTGTTTGCGTCATAAAATTTAATTTACATCTTTATGGGCTCCTCATCGGCTCATTACTACGAGAACAAAAGTTACGACTTTATTTCTTGTTCTTTGCAAACAAAAATATGTGAAATCAAAGCTACGATTTTATTCTGTGTTCTTCAGATTTTTTTTTATCCCTGTCACTGACGCACCTTCGTTAAACAAAAAAGATATTAAAAGAGGGGCACACGACACAGCTTTAGTTTCAAGGAGCTCATTGGACAGACTCTGTGGAATTATCCAAACGTTATACAGTCTATTTTGAATGTGAGCGATGGCTGGGTTTTCCTGAGCATTCTGTTGTTCCATTCCCAATCTCCCGCCCCCGTGCACAGAGATGCAGGGAAGTATTCCCAAATGCCTAGTATGCACTCCACCACCATAGGTGTTCATGAGTAATGTATCGTAATACCAGCTGATAGTATCGGGCCTCAATGTACGTGCAAGTTACACAAAAGTGGTGTCAATGTGTCAAACTGGGGTGCCTCAAGCCAAGAGTTGTTCTACATAGGCTTTACAAAATATGGTGGAAAAAAAAACCCGAAAAGAACTTAGATATTGTACAAACTGAAGTGCAGTAAATAAAAGTCACACGTTAATGTAAAGCCAGATAAAGAATACATTTTCAAAATCTGTGACTCTACCGATCAGCTAAATTTTGTTGTTTTGTTTGTTGTTTTTTTCGGGNGGGGGGGGGGGGAGTGGGGAGTTGCGGCTCACATTGAATGTTATGCTCATCTCACGCTCACATGTCAACATATGTTTGCCTTTCTCCACATTTTGAACAGTTGGCCTACTTTGAGCGGGCAATGACGTTAAACGTTTCTGAAAACTAATTTTCGACTATCCTGAAAAAAATGACGTCGTTAGTTATATTTTCTACCTCCAATCTTCTAACAAAATGGCAGGCTCAAAGTTTTCAAATCGGGTACAATGAGCGGTTTTAATATGTCAAATTCAAGACAGCTTACTTCCACTCGCTTTCGAAAGTAAACGATGCATCAGTCAGAAAGAGCCAATGTAACACACCTTATCCGCCAATCATATTCCTCAGACAATGGAAAAGCATTAAGCGGAAGTAATGAGTGTTGTAGTTGTGGCTTGCGCTGCCCGTACGACCGTGATTTCATAGTAGCTGAGAGTGATCTATGGAAACAGGACGTGATGCTCTGAGTATACTGAGATTCCCATGTATACAACATCCTTTCTTTTACGTCTATTAAAGAGTAATGGCAAGATATAATTATTTTAGATAGCTCACATCAACCTTAAAGGAGTATAAAACAGTAAGCGTCAACGTGTGTGGTCGGCAGGCCGTGATGTTGTTGTAAGATGAAGGGATATCAGCCATGTTTGGCGTTACCGTTACGGCATGTAAGCACTATGATCGTGGAGGTGCTATCCATCGTTCAACCAGTGCAGTGGAACCCGTTATAATAATGGTCATTATCGTTTCTTTCTCAGAAAAAGATCAATAAAGAGAGGTGGTCGCCTCATACAAGTTGACTGTATTGTCATGATCTGACCAAAAGAACTCTTCCCTCTGGTACTGAATTTTAATATACCTTAAAGTTAGTTAGCGAATGACGTCATCAAAATTTGCGTATACGGAATTATTCCTCGGCGGGAACTGACAGCGCTTTGTTATGCCTGGAGAGAGAAAGGGAGGAGATGGAGAGACACACACAATGAAAGAATTGTTCAGTAGACGTTTGGTATCCCTCCCTCCCCCTCCCTTTCCCGGTAGCACCGAGATATCTCAGCTAGTACTGTATAATTTAATCAGAAAGGAAAATCTCATTTAATCCCATGGTTGGTCGAAAAACATTGAAGAGCCCTCTCAAGGTTTTAGATTAGCCAGTTGATGGTCGTCTCATATAGTGTTTTTCCTTAAATTTTGTATTATTTCAGACATGAGAAAGAGTAGGTGTAGTCGGTTAGGCAGGTGGTCGACATTTGGAGGTCAAGCATATAATAGGAACCATGACCAGACGTCCCTGAGCCAGGTCGCCATGCGATATACAAGTGGTCGCCAGACCATGTTCGCCTGTACATGTATATTATATCAATGTGAAAGGAGAGAAATAGTGTGCGAGCGAACGCCGGGTGGTGAAGCAGAATGTTCGACTGAGTAGTTATCAAAGCAGTTGTTGAGGCTATAGTACACTTGATCGCTGATACAATGTTCGTCCCTTTGACCTCTTTACAAAATCCTGTTCCACAAATTAGGCCATTGCAAAATTCGGGTGCATTTTGTTCAGAATTTTGAATTGGTTATGGTGATTATATCAAATTCATGAACCAGGTCAAAATTTTAAGTTGTAAGAATTTTTATAAGAAAATCTAATTGAAAATGATGCATGCGATCCCGTTCTTCTCAAAACCCAATATTATGGAATCGACCTTACGCCTTAACGTGGTCGATATATTGCTTGAACTTAATTAAGCGTTTGTGTTTTTGTATTGTTTTGTTAAATCTGTCATCTGTAGGTTACGATCTCCTTTTTAGAAAGATCTATTTCCTTGCTAAGATATGTGTATTTTTTTTGTTGGGGGGGGGAGGGGAG
>JAWQUT010000007.1:5757562-5772745 GCA_033807755.1 Ellobium chinense | reverse complement strand
GTGAAGGTGGGGGAGGGGGACGAGTTGATCCGTTTTAGCCTACGCGACATCTTAGAATGGATATCGATCTTATGAAAAATAGCAATAAACGCAGATTTGAATAGCAGTTTTGGCACTAACTTTAAAAGATACCATTCTATGCCGTCCCTCAATTTCCTCAATAAGCAATATGCATGGCCTAAAATGCCCACTTGAAATTGTCTCCAGCTGTCACCATCCTTTCTCCTCTCTCCCTTCCTTCCCCCAAAAACATTCCTTCCTCCCTCCTTCCCCTCGCAAAAAAAAAGAGAGAGAGAGATTGCGTTCGATATCATTCCTCTATCATGTGGAAGTAAAAGCCGGGGTAGTTTTATTATGCGAAAGCGCTATTCACACTGCAGGCCTAAGAGAATTTCAATTTGCCGCATGTTCATTGTCCAAATAGGATGATGGATTTGCCACTTGCAACATTTATATTTCATGTGGAAAATCATGCGACGCCGGAATGAGAATGCTCAGATTTAGGTGCATTGCGAAAGATTTTGAAAGAAATTGAAGATGGGCAAGACCTTGGGAAGGAGACCATTGTGCCCATAACGAAATTAGAAAGTCAGCGTCGGCATTAACAATGGCCAACACCAAACGGAGCCGAATGTAAACAGTTGGGCAATGGAACAAAACGAACTCACACATACAAACAAAAAAAAAGAGGAAGAATCTTGGCAAATACGATGTTTGGCTTAGCTGACAGAAACAAAAGCCCAAACTCCTTCTCTAAACTGGGTGATACTAAATATGGTCTTTAAACACGGGAGTTTGTCGTCGATGAATAATCTATTCATAAATTGGAAAATTACATCTCTCGAGGAAGGAAAAATGATGCCCATATTGTGATAAAATCAAACACTGGCTCCAGCAGATGCCTTTGTGTTCGCGGTTATGGTCAGTAAAGTAACTAGAAGCGGGCGAGTTCAAGCTGGAGAGCTCTTCTCTAACTCAGTGAGAACAGAACAAAACAACTTTATTCCTAGACCAGAAGTGCGACAATTTGGGTTCAAACATAACATATTTACAACCAAATGAGCAAAGGAATAGGGCTGTATGCCAGAAAAGCTAGCAGAAGATTGCTGCAGATGTATGCGCAAACTGCCTGGACCAATCGTCTGCAAGTCTTTCTCGCTTTTTGACGTCACGCAGCACGAGTAATGGCGATGCGCGTAGGGTGACAATCCCGACATTCCTGCGGTGTTTTCTCAGAAAGTATCTGGCGAAAGGAAAAGTATACGCAGTTTAAATTTCATGAAAAATATGATGTCGCCTTTATATATATGATGTGAAGCAAATTGCTAGTCTTGTTTCTTTAACATACAGAGAAATCGGCAGTTTCAGTATAATAATTATAATGTCTTGCGTTGAGCTAAGGAAATATGCAAACACTCAAACCAAACAAGTCTTTCCGCTGTTTCTTTATAACCTTAAACTGTTTATTTAATTTATGTATATGATATTAACCAATTCTTCAGAGAACAAACAGCACTCTGAAATTTTCATATACCCTGTATGACATTTAGGAATTATTATACTTGCTAAGAGAAGTCGTGAAGAGCAGAAAAGTGTCAAGTATTAATGACTGTGCACACCGCTTCAGCTGACGTAGAAATACAAGCGATCGACTAATTAGTCGGAGGATAGATGAAAAGTGTTCAGAATGAGAAGAGAAATATCTGCTATGTGCCATAATGTCACCAATTTATGCTGATGGATCCATCTCTTACCTGTCTCAGTAATTCAAGTCTGTGGAGCGGCCACAGGAATAAAAAGATGTGTGCCAATATAATTGTCGAAAATATCATTTGCCCCTTCTTCCTTGGTTTTCATCAGAGGAAACATAAGGAGCTGTAGAGTAGCGTGGCTGAATGTTTATGGCATTGGACTCATGACATGAAGGTCGTGGGTTCGATTCCTGACGAGAATCTTGTAATAGGCGCCTTGGGAAATCATTTCATTCACATTTTCCTCAGTCCACCTGTCTGTGAAATGGGTACCTGGCTCTAGACAGTGGACGATATTGTCAGAATGCTTGTGATCAGTGCCTGTAAAATCAGCAGCACCGAATGCTCCCCAGGGAGTTGAGAAAATCCTAGAATGATCAGCCCTGTTGGGGTAATAATAGTGTGAAATTGCGTGAGCGGGCATTGGCCCAGGTACGAGATTTATAGATCGCATTGCAACTATTAGTAGCAGTGCGGTCTTGATCCGTAAGCAAGTCAATAAGTAGGAAAATGCGTTTTATTGACATTTTAAGTAAAAGTAACAAAACTCAAAGGTCAGTAGACTACGTCATCTTCGTCACAAATCATCATCCGCGTCTTTAATTATTGTCAAGACATACTCATTTTGTTTAAGCCAAAAACTACGAGCAACACGTTAGGGCTGTGACGTTTGTCCCCTGAAACTAGCGTGTCAATAAGCTATAAATACGCGGAAGTGGACAGGAGTTTTGTCTCCATGACGAGAACGCACGTAAGTTGGTCTGGAGTCAAGAGGAGCTCCCATTGTGTAAATAACATTCGATTCCCAAACCAAGCAAAAGCGAGGGCACCACAAGTCCCTGTGGTAACAAGATCTCATCTATTAATTGAGTTTGGCGGCGGCTCCGAGCGGAATTCGCACTTGTCCCTACCAGGAGGATTAATTTTCTTTTCTTAAACTACTCGTTGAGGGCGGCTTTCCCCTCGAGAGATCTGGCTGGAGTTGTCATTTGTACAGAGGAATGTTTGACCAGCGCATCAAAAGTTGATATTACTGCTGCAGCTCTCTGTTCACAGGGTGCCAGGGAAATTTCGGAAATGGAAAAATGTGTTCAGTTCGTAGCGATCGCATGAATCGATAGCCAATTATGGGAGACAAACCAGGAACGCTTCGGGGCAAAGGGAGGATGTCTGCCTGGGGAAATAAACATTCAAGAGATTATTGAAACTCGAATAACGACAACTCAACAAAATACAATGAACTGAAAATGAGAAACTAAATGAAGTGATCTTTATTTATACTCTTTTCCACCTCATAGCCAACGCCTGTTGGCACTCTGATTAAATACATAGAAAACACCGCACTTCATTTTTATACTGTCAGACATCCCCGTGAAAGAACACATTCCCTATTCGTCGAATATGGCAATAAACAAAGCCAGTGAAAAATAAGAAGAAGAAGACCTTTCTTGAATTCTGCACGCTGGTCTAATTGATTACTCTATGACTTTATTAGTTAGGATCAAAGTGCCATTCTGTTGAAGATCAAAGCAGCTCAGCGATGCTGTCAGTTCGCCACAGTTACAGATGTGAGCTTCATTAGGTTGTATCAGGCCAGAAACCTGATGAGGCAGCCACAATTTTTGTTTTAGTTCCGTTTTGGTTTTGTCGGGGTCGATATTATTTCAGCTCCAAACATTAAGAGATTAGCTGGTTCGAAAAACTGAGCTCTCCACGTCTGTTTGTGTCAGGAACTGTTCAAAGCTTTCTGCTTAGGCACTCATTCCTCTTTCTCTCTCTCACACTCGTACATTGCTCCTCTGCGTCATTCCCTCCCCGTCGTTACCTCTTCTTTCCTTTTTGTTCCCTTTCTTCTTTTCATCTTGTCATCTCCCTTGATACAAGATTCTACATTCAAGACATCTTTCGTACACCGATACAAAAAGCCCAAAACTGAGCGAACACATACGGCAGTGTGTTATCCATCTCCCCGATCCTCCTGGATTGATGAGTTTGGATTGACCCCGATTTTCTTCGGAAAAACGCTGATGCCACTCTCTGTTGACCTCCCATCATTTACAGAGGAAATTCTGCTAAAGTGTTTCCCCTTTCTCCAAGTTCCGCCAGGGCCGGACACAAGTGTCATCGGGCAAAACGATGTAATGAATTGCAACGATTTCTTGGATAGCAGAATATGTGACTTCTGGCGAGAAAACTGAGCCATGCTCAGTATATGTTTTTCATACTGGTAGTCCGATTTCGCAGGCGGAGTTCATAATGTAGGTTCCGCTGGCGTTTTCTATACCCATAAATGCGCTGAGTTATGAGGTCGTTTGAAAAAAAAACTGCAACAGCAACAGATTTATAGTGAACCTGTCCGCTGATTATATGCGGTGACCTTTATGAATGTATCTTCCACCCACATGGCATTCCCGAGACCTCCAAAGATATAAGGCGTTAAATTATTGCCTTTTGTGTGAGGTAGTCACGATTTTGAAAGCGAATAGGTTGAACAAGGGAGAGAAAAACCCCAGTCCGCTTAATAATCCTTGCAGTAGTTGAGTGAGACTGATGGAGGGAGACATTGGCCGTATGCATATTCCGTACATCCATGAAAGTATTGCATTAACCACATGACCACTGCTAATGTTTTGGGAGTTTCCCGTGGTTACAGCATTGCATTAACTAATATAAGGCTTGTGCATAGGGAGACAGGTTAAGATGGAAATATTTTAAGAATTTATCATCAAGAAATACCATCTCCGTTTCCGGAAACCTGTCAATTAAAAACTGCCTTTTGTCTCCTCTTCTCACATATTTTGGTGAGTGTGAGCTGCAGGTGTTTATCCAAACCTCTTATTTTATAATTTGTTAATCAAGTTTGCCCACTTTTCAGTCATTTTTTCGCAAAATTATCCAGCCGTAGAAGAAGACTTAGAGCAATTTTTTAATTACTAATTGCGTTGCGAGACGCCGTTTCTTTCCAAAACTCAGTAACTCTGTCTATCCATATAAAGATAAAATAGTTACTGCATGAAAATGTTACAAAATTTTATTTCTACATTTTTATTGAAATGTCAAATCAATATTTCGACTGAATTCAAGTGACAATGTCTCTCTGGATTTGAAGACATTTTGACACAGGTATTAAATCCTCCTTGCCATTACTCCTACCAGTTAAATGTCGCTGCTGTCTGTATACTAAAATAACAGTCGAAATGATTTGCTGATTTTTTTTAGTTTTTCTTTCAACAAAGTTTGACTAGATCGATTTTCAAGACTAGTTTTGCCATCATGAAGACTGAAAAGACATCGACATTATCGGGTAGCAGTGTCTCTTCACCCTATTGGGACCATTTTCGAGATAGTCAGGGGGTAGGTTTCATTCTGACCTCCTTCCTTGACTCTATAAAAGGATAAGAACTCGTTACTATAAATAGAGGTAATTGTTCTGTTGCACTAGTTTCGTTTTTGAAAGATTTGATAGCTTACTAAGGACATCGGAAAGAGGTAGACCTTACGCTAAAATGTGAGGTGAAAGGGGGAGAGAGAGACAGTGAAAGGGACATCGGGAGGGGATAAAACGGAAAAGGAGAGGAAAGAGGGAAGGATAAGATTGAACAAAATAAAAACAATACTTGAGGGCACGAGGGGAAGCAATTTTATTCAAGCATTCGATCTTCTTATCTTTGTTATTCAGACATATCTGGAAATAAGTGAGTTCTGTTGGACGCGCCGAAAAGTTTTGTAATTGCTTTCGGAAATGTATATCTTACTGACAGAAAAAAAGAAACGATTACTGTATCATGTAAAGGCCAATAATGCAGTGGTTGTCTCCTCGTCGTTTAAAAAGTTTATGCTTGGTCACACAATTGATGCAACTGTCCACATTTGAGTATGTCTTTTTTTTATTTAAAGCAAACAGATCACGTGTCGTCACTTTGCCCGTGTTCCCAGTCTGTTCACAAGTTAATCTTTTTCTGGGAACATGACTGGTTAGTCGAATTAGATCGTCTTACCGTACGATAACATCTTGAAGACAGACTTTCTGATTGCGACACGAAGGGTGTCTCGAATTAGCAACGACTCTAAATTGACTCCTTGGGTTGTTTTTGTTTTTGTTTTTGCTCTTTTTAACAGAGACTCAAATAAGTTGGGTTTTTTTGTAAATGTTGTAAAAGAATAATTTTAAACTGAAGACGTTCGCAGATTTTGGGAATTTCCTGGAACAGATCTAGATTAACTTCTTGAATCCAAATTTGGCACAGGCCAAGTAAATCTGAGTTAAATTCCTCAATAACGCCTTCTTTAAGAGGATCACTCGTGGCAACTGATGGGTGGGCGGTGATTCGTGATGGTTTGTGATACAGTTTTAACTTCTTTCGTAACTGTCACAGTTGATTGTTTCCAGCCATTGAACGATAAAAGTTACAAAGCTGGTCCGTGAACACGAATATAGAACAGTAACAAATTAAGATCTCAAAGACCTTCATGTAGTGATCTAGACTTCATCATCTCACGGCGGTTACTCTTGAAGTAGTACTGTTTGTTGTAAATTTTTATGGATAAGTTACCTTTCCAACAATGCCAACCAATTTTATTGTCTCCACGGAATTCTAAAACATCGGCTCAGGAGCAAAGCTGCCCGCGAAAGACTGTTCTAATCTTCTTGATGAACTTTCCACTTTCGTTAAATCTTCGGGTTTAGTCGAAGACGGTTCAAATGAGCAAAGAATAGAGCCTTGACCCAGAAACGAAGCTGAAATCAGTTCAGAATGCCAAGAATTAGAAAAGAAGAGAAGATGGGAGACTGAGGGAGAGAAAAGAGGAAAAAAAAAAGATCTGTGACCAGACGTGTGGGAATGTAGGGACTAGCGGGGCTATAAAAGAAATTAACCCAGAGGCGCCGTGGGAAAACAGTGTAACGCTATTTCAATGATGATGAGAGAGGTCAGTCCAGCGACTTCCTGGACATTTAGACCTGTAGAATTTGAGTTAGGGAGAGGGAACAAGGAGATAGCTCCATCCGAACCAGACCCACTCACCCCTTCGGCTCTCCATACACCCACTCTCCTCCCCCTCTCTCTCTCTCTCTCTCTCTCTCTCTCTCTCTCTCTCTCTTTCTTTCTCTCTCTCTCGCATTCTCTCTCTTTCTCTCTCTCTTTCTCTCTCTCCCCAATATCTGTCTCTTTCTTTTTTTTTTCTTCTCTCTCTCTCTCTCTCTCTCTCTCACTCTCTCGTGTTCTCTTTTTTCTTTGATCACACCACCCCACCCAAATTAATTCGACATCTGTATACTGTACTTACTTGAAAACCTATTCTCCTTTTCTTAAATCCCCCTGTTTCCTCCCTCTCTGAAAAGCCTGCCCTCTTCAGCCTCAAAAAACATAATGTTCCTCCATCATTGCGCATGTTGTAGTATAGAACCCCTCGATGGCGCCCTATCTTGTAAATAGCTTGGCAGTTTACAAGGCATCTTGTTTCAGCAAATTCTGTGATTCCATGAAACTACGCAACGCCTGTTCATTATCAAAACGTGCCAAAGAATGTTTGTTGAGGGAAAATGTTTAAGGATGGCTCGTCTTTCACGCCCAGCCTGTGGATCTGTTTCGAATTCTATACCGCATGTGGAGACGCCCCAGTCCGTTGCTCACACGTTAAGGCCTATGCGTTAGGGGTTACTTGGGGACGAAATCGAAATTCACACTATATGTAATCTATTTATAACCCGTTTTCGGAACTAATGCGCTCTATTGAAACTAGAAAGCTTTATTCAAACTTTCGAAATTCAGCATTTTAGATGCTAAGAAAAGATGCACCCAAATCTTACAAACATAGATAACTAGATATACTCATACATTATATAGTTTACCATTGATATTACATGTCGTGTGATCAGAAGGTCGGTTCCAGTCTGTCTGAATATTGAAGTGTAGTCATTGTCTGGAAACTAGTAAGCACAAACTTGATGAACACCTACAGATAACAGACCATTAACATACGATTAGAGATATCTGTACCCCCTGATCATACAAAAGAAGCTTCAAAGTGCCTATGAGTTTCTGACATAACCGGGGAAACACCGTGACACATCCCTTGTTAAGTCCTTGTTAAGTTCTCTCACTAAAATTCAAGAGGCTGCGTTACATTCAGCATTTACAATTACTAGCATGTATAAGTACTTCAGTTTCACATTAAATATCAGGTTATGGATTGTTGATTTAGTAGTCTATTTGACGGCACTTGTTCTCTAATTCTTGGCATTTTGGACCGTATTGGGCCTCGTTTTCTGGGTCAGAGCTTTATATTTTGCTCATTTGAATTGTATTCGATCAAAGCCGAATACTTCACGAAAGTGGTAAGCTCATTAACGAGCTGAAGACAAGACTGGACCAGTTTCAATGAAGTGCTTCTTCTTGTTATGAATATGAAAGTGATGTATGATTTGTGATGTGTCGTTAATTATAGAACAACGAACGTGATAAATGTGGTCAGCTTAATAGTCAACTTATTATTAAGGCATCGGATGCAAGCTTATCGATTGTTAAGGTACTATCAATCTTCGGCAAAAGAAAGCTGAGTGCTGGACCTTTTGACCTATATCTCTCTACTAACAGCATGGTACCAACTCTAAATTATAGCAGATGCTTTGTGCTGAATAAGACAAAGAAAGAATCTTTCCTAAGAAGACACGTGTCAAAGTATTGACAACCCTAATGCATGATCATTTTCCTAATTCGTGCTGTGTGCATGGTGGGGCTCTTCCTCAATAACGCCTTCTTTAAGAGGATCACTCATGGAAACCGATGGGTGGGCGGTTGTTCGTGATGGATATTATGCGGGTGGGATTTCTTTCCACGTAAGAATAAAAGTACTCTAGTTGCTGAAGTAGGTCAGTGGGCTTTGCTTGACATGGTTTAGCTTGAAAGTGCGGTTCTAGAGGAGATGAGAACGTAGACAAGTGTTGATGAAAAAAAGACTGATGAAAGACCGATGAAAAAAAGACCATAGGCAACGTAACTGACGAGGATGTGCGATCTTCAAGGAGGTAAATAAACAGGAATGGATTTTTAAAGGAGGCACAAGAAGATAACTGAGGAGGAATTGGTTTTACGGGGAGGTAATTGAGCAGGAATGGGTTTTACAGGGAGGTAACTGAGAAAGAGTGGGTTCCACGGAAGTTAACTGAGGAGGAGTGGGTTTTCTACAGGAGGTCAGCTGAGGAAGAGTGAGTTCTACAAGGAGTTAGCTGATGTGAAGTGGGTTCTACACGGAGGTACCAGCGGAGCAGTGCGATTTGTGGTGAGGTAACTAATTAGGAATGCGATTCTAAAGGTAACTGAAACTGCGTGAGATTCTAGGGAATGTAAATGTAAAGAATGGGAATTTATTTTGAGGACGGGGAGGAGACGACTCAGAAGGCGAGGGATTCGTGGAAAGTCAACCGAGGAAGATGGGATTAGTGCGGAGGCAACTGGAGAGGTGGGATAATTATGTAAAAAGGTACGTGTGGAGGNGGGGGGGGGGGGGGGGGGGGGGGGGGTTTACTGTGACGAGGTAGTTGAAATGGAGGTGGGAAAGTGGGGAATTTTACGAGATTTAGTGAGATGATGATTGAGGAGGGTTGTAGCAAGTGGAACAACAGCAGCACAGTAAGGGAATGTGAATTCGGGCATTGTGCATGAGTTCTGGAATGATAAATGTCATAAGATAGGTGAGTACATAGAAATTAACAAAACAGGACAGTTCAGTGCTATCAGCGGCAGAAAACCCAGCATTTCAATGCATAACTGTTCAAAACTGTTATAAACTGGTTAAAGTTTAAAACCCAGAACATCAAAGCAGTACTGTTCAAGTCATCAGCTGCTGTAAACCCCAAACGCGACTTGAGAATGCAGATGTAATGCAATTCAACAATTGAAAGGAATCAAATAAATCGGTGTTTTTATCCAAGTCTGTCTGAATAAAAAAATCTTCGCCGATGGGATGAGACGAGTGTAGAAACATGACTTGTGGTGTTTTTTTTCCCCCCAAAAGAAAGATGGGCGTAATTTTTTTTTTTTAAACTTTAAACCATAATGGTGACATTATTACTTATGGACTATGCAAAAGACCGTTAATGGAAACAAGGATCTTTGTGTCCACTCGGTTGTAATGTGATATTTGAAATCAAACCGACATCTCTGATCTTTCGCTATAATTTTCAAGGTGCTTTAACCAATTTACAGCGATATTTTAGATACACTGCTTTGACGAATGATGCAGCCTAATTAAATTAAGCTGCTTTTCTGAGGCACTCTAGCCTTTCCAAAAAAGAACAACACTTTTTTTTTCCTATAGGCACTGATGAGAACTTCCCCGATGATCGAGACATCTGTGACAAGCGTTTTACCAAATTTGGAAGATAATGCGGGTTCACTGGAAACATGAATTGGAAACGAAATATCTAACTGACAGCCGCTGGCTCGTGGCCAACGCCCACATTAAAATTCAAATGTTAAATTTCAAACTTATTCCACAAAAATCAGAAAAGGATGCTTTGTAATATTCGGGGGTGACATCATCCGTTTTTGACAGCTTATTCAAGATGTAAATTTTCCATTCGTTTTAATATGTCTGTCTGTTTGTTTGTTGGTTGGTTTGTTGACATGACTTCTCGAGAATAAACCAGTGCCATTAAAATCTTATGCAACTTATGGGTATTTTCTATAAAGAAAAGCATCATAGGTTGGTGCAGATTTGAACAAAGGGTCAACTTCTAGAATTCACTGATCTTTTTGGAGGGAATTGGTGAGCCATTGAGTTTACTCCAGTACCAAAGTAGCTGATAATATTCTTTTTGTGCTATTTGTGTGCAATTTTGAACATGTCATGGTAGAAGTTTGTTGACTGCATATACTGAAATTCTGTTTTTCGCTGTTAGTACTCATATGCTGAAGGATATCATTAGGTGTAGTGAATTAATAAGAATGAAACGTCCATCCTCATCACGACTCTTGCCATGTTATCCTTGGTCTCTTTTTCACCCTTCCTCCCCCCTTTACACCCCTCACCCCCATTCGCCGCGAACATTTATTATTTCAAATCAGCACAAATACGTGACTGTCCTTCAGATTTCAGCGGATAAAGTTGTATCCAGAAACATGAGACATGAGAAAAGCACTGAGCGATGCCCAGTCAAAAGTGTTATGCAGCTTAAATGCAAAATGATAATGTGTTTCTACCGAAAACTGAAAGCAGAGTGTGATGCTGTTTTGCTTTGATCATTGTTACTTAAGAATATCACTGACCTGTTAGTTGCCATTGTGAGCGTATAGTGTAAAATTCCCATGTCTTCATTAGTTTGGTCATAGAGTTTGAAGTAAAAAATGAAAATAAAATCGACTCTGCTCACTCGAAATTCTAAAAGGTTAAGGGGAACGTCGCGATAAAGCTGAGTGTGCTTTTGGGCGGCACTAACAAAATCTATTTCTCATTTTGTTTTTAAAATATTGTTTTGAAACGGGCTACAATAACGCAAACCATGGAGGCTGGCGGTTTGCGATTCAGTAGAATTTACCGAAGTGTAAATCTGCACAAACGCTAATCCGATAAATGACGTCACTAACAATGATCCCCTAATGTCTCCAAGTAAACAATATTGTTTGTGTCCGGCATGTCTATGACAGCCCTGATTGTTGATTGCATGTTGCTACATGCTAATCGTTGTGTTTTGAGAAAATAAGGGTCATGCCGATGATGATCAGGGAAATAGCCGCTAGTGATTCCGTAGACTGTTTTAGTCCGTGGAAGCCACTGTACATAAATTATGCGCACCTCTATTGAATTGCTGAATTAAAGCAAGAAATCTCAAGGCGTCTAATGAATTTGGTTACAGACTGGCAGACCTACAGGCGAACATAAACAGATGGCCAAATATGAGCAAACACGAACAGAAAAAAAACAAACGACCAAGGAATGTAAGGCGAACTCCTGTTATTAAAATTTTTATTTGATATCAGAGAAAGTGCAGAAATGTGCACCGAGTCACGCAGACTAGCCCGTCCGTTCTCATGCACAATGCAACCCCATAGACAGAATGCCCATTCATCCAATCACACCACCGTTTCCAGAGAGAAAGGCTTGTCTAGATCCATTGATCACGAAAAATATCTCCTTCCTTAACCTTTCGGCCAAGTTAATAAGCAATCTAAACAAACTGAACGTATGATATATGGGACCTCCACAGCGTGAGCTCTATATAGCCAGCCATTTCGTACAGCTTGATTAGCCTATCCCTTGAACCGTATTTTATATTCCGCAACTCCAGACAGACTACCTCCTGCGTGTATTTTTATTTCCTGTTGGTTCCTCATATTAAAAAAAAAATCAAAGATGGGAAAGAAAGAACCTGACTGCGTTTTGTGGTCCTCAAAAACCAAGCGCGATATTTATTGTTCAGGGTAATATATTCCACACTGCTTAATCACAATTTCCGCATAATAGTTCATATTTCAAATAACTCATACTGGGTTCTGCAATAAAAGTCACTGGTTAATCATGAAACGTCTTCAACATAAAATGGTTACGCTCATCAAGAACCGACGCTCAAGCTGAATCAGCTGCACTATTATTTATTTTTCATATTAGAATCCTTATGTATGAATAACAAATGCTTGGAGAGACTATGAAGGTCAAAACAAATTTTATGAAGGAATCTGATTGATTGCGATTTGAAATATTTGCTGTCTTGTTATAGTCTTTTTTATTACTCTTGTATTTCTTTGTAAAACCTGAGCTTAATAAAGTTCTTGTTCTTGTTAGCTAAAACAGGCTGTTCTTATTTTCTGCTTTGTTTGTCAGTGGTGTAATAGGTTTGTGAAGAGAAAGCATGATGACCAATTTTACACCCAGTAGGCCACAAGTATAATGAAGTTGATTAAGCTAACGATTCGTTTTGTATGGAAACCAGAATAGGTCAGAACCCGGTCTTTAACGTAGCTGTAATTAGGATAAACCTTATGTAAGCAAATTGCAGCCAAATAGATGACCTGGTTGCCTACTTTAATATGAAACATACTGGTCGGGTAGTTATGAAACATACCAATCAGTTAGTTGTACTTTCTGGAAAGTGGGATAGCTTTTTCTTGATCTGAACCAAAACCTTGTTTATGAGTATTCGATAAATTATCGTGGCTCAGGTGTTAAAATTATTCATTATTTCCATGATAAATATGGCAAGCACGATACGTATATAGTCTAGGTTAGTTCTTGTTATCGAGAAGTTTATGCTGTTATACCACTTCTTGACGCTGCAGTCAAGAGCCTGTTCATTTTAAAAGTGGTTTTGCTCTTCTTCTTTCATGTTCCTCACGACACAATTTTTTAAAAAGTAACAATCCGAACCAAATAGGTTGTTTTTAATATTATTGTTCCTTTTATTGCATTGAGCATCGTGGTTAACGAGGAAATTATGCCTTGGTTGAAAATGGAACATAAAGCATATACCTACTTGCATCATAATCCCATTACTTGGAACGTTGTGTGTGGGCATGACTTCTCTAGATTTTCTATTTTGGTCGTTGCGAGATAACCTATTTGTAGTTATACCCTTGACATATTTCATAGATCTCCTCCCCCCCCCCCCCCCCCCNCCCCCCCCCACCTCCTACTTCATCCCCCAATTTGTTGACAGTATTTATTGTCATAACTGAGAGAAAGCACATTAATGTATCCATATGGCATGGCATAATAATGACGTAATAGAGTGTTTGCGTAGAACAGTTCGTATGTAAGCACAAAGTGCCTAAAAGCACAAAGGTACACTTCCAATTGCAACCATGTGCCATCGAGCTCCTGAACAGGTAATGGACTTTGCATTTATCGCTGATGCATTTGCAACACGGAGAATTTCTCTTAGTCTGATGTGTTTTGTCCTCACTAAAAATAAAGACGTGTAACACTATTAAAATAAACCACCACTGCATGGCTCCATTTTCCTAATTGGACTTATATCATTACCATTTACATGCAATATGGGCTCACTTTCATGGAGAATTCACCTGTTCTGAGAATTCAAAGGAGATCATTAAAGGCAAAACCGCGACTGAAGATAGATGTTGTAGGAAATTGTTAATATTGTGGGTCTTTCGCACGGTATTTCAAACACTGTAATGTTGTCACAGAATTTTGTGTAAACAGAAAATTTCAACTTCAGAAAGATCTAGGTATAGTTTCCTGACATGAATGTGTCATTGATGTGTTAAATGGATTGCACTGCTTAAATTCAAAGCTTGAACACCTTTGAGGTGGAAAATATCTTGTATCAAATTTAGACTTTCCTGTGTATCAAATAAGTGCACACATCCCTCAAGCTCTACATCTAGATCTAGAGAAATTAGGTTTGAATTATTCGGAAGTTCCCGACTATGGCAACCATTCTGTGAATACCGCCAAAATAGTTCAGGGCGTTATTAAAGTGCCAAGATTTTTGGGGGGAATGAATGCCGTTTTTTAATTTTGTTCTTAATTGTACAGTTTGTCCTCCCTGAGTCTTTGGTATGTTTTGCATTGTATATCCCAGATACTGAGAAGGCAGTAAAATATTAAAACACATGTTTTCATGACTTGGTATGTAGACTCTGAATGGTTTTCAAATAAATAATGTAAATGTGAATGGCGTAACTCTTGAAAGAATCCAGATTTTATACTAAGTTTTGTTTGGGAAAAAAATAAACAATAAACGAAATACATCTCTGAAAACACTAGAAACCCATTTTTAACGGAAGTACATGTACAGAGTTTTGGAACAATGGTCGAAGAGACAAATGAGCACTAAATAGGGGCGGGGCTGAGTCGATCGACAGCCTTCTACGACTAATTTTGTTGAATTTGCTCAACAGACATGGGAAAGGTCAGACTGTATTTAGATTAAATAATTCATCATACCATCTTGATCCAATCCCACACGGGTCAAAGAATTCATCATAACATCTGGAGCCAATCCGTAGCACGTAGGCCAGAATGCATCTCTCGACAGAAAGGTGGTTATATGCTGGAGGCTTCCATAGATCTATTACTCTTATCTTGCGGCCAGTTATGAAGTGATGGCGTGGGTTGTGATGTGAATGTTTACTGTAAACAAGCAGATAAATTTGGTGATCTATATCAGATAAAAAAAATATACATAGATACAAACAATATTTTTTGGAATATACTGTATGTGCCCGTCTCCTTGACAGAATGGAGTGTTGGGCCTTCAGGGACTCAAGCTGTGGGCGGTTCCCACTTCCACAGAACGGCGGTTAAGACGATGAGGATGGAGTAAAAAAGCAGTGCCTGTGGGGAACAGCTTTGTCTACCTCCTCAGGAATGTAGACCAGCATTTTCTCTTCTTTGTTCTCGTCCTTTGTGCGTGTGTATGTGTATGCAAGCATGTGTAGGTATCTTGGTGTAGTATGCATTTGTGTGGTTT
>JAWQUT010000007.1:5742235-5757514 GCA_033807755.1 Ellobium chinense | reverse complement strand
GGGGGGGAGGGGAGAGTGATGCCCGACAGGAACAATCCTACCTCAAATGGCGTATTGAAGGGGAACGTTGGGATAGAGTTTACAGTGACTTGACACTTGACATGTGAAGTGGGTTTGACTCTTCAGCAATTCATTCTCTCAGAGCCCTATCCTACACTGAAATGTGCCATTCTGCTTGAGCGTTGTTTTGGTTGTTTTTTTCAACCTTGACTCTGTTCTATTCTCAATGGCGAATCGTTCATTTAATTCACGTTTTTCAATAGCGAGTTTGTGAGAGTGATCTGTTGTATACCATTTTAACTGTCAGGCCTTTGAATTTGTTGGCTTTTTAGTATCAACTTCAGTAATCAGCCAGCAAGTTTATCCGGTTCTTACACCATTTTCAGTCATTTCCTGCATCATTTCTGGTGATAATGATATTTTCTGTCAATCCGCTTTTGTGCAGCATCTCGTTTCGTGTCAGTTTCTTCGGGCTCCTACCTACTTCTGCTCGCAACCTAATTGTGTCCTGGCCATTGTGTTATTGCATTATTATCAAGCGTGAAACGGTTATTGAACAATTCTTCGTGATCAGTTGGAATTTATGATTTAAATCAGAAAGCAGTATTAGTCAAGAGATTGTTTTTGAAGTAATTGCAACACAACCAATTTGGACCGATTATGTTAGTTCGTAATGGGTTTTATTCTAGGAAAATAAATCGAATACTGATTTCTAATATTCAAAATTAGATTCCCCCGTCTGTGTGAACAAGCAATTCCTTCCACCCCATCATAGAACCCCATTTTCTGGTATTTCCCAGTTCAAAGTCCCATAGGGAGTAGGTCTGCAGTATTCTGAATGCAGACTTAAACCAGGGGCATAGCGAAGGGTGAAAGTTATTCTAATAATTCAGGAGGATATTACTAAGTTATGAATACCACACAGTTGTTTATTATGTTGGCAAATTTCTCCATCTCATGCATTATTTTGGCAAATTGCACCATTTCATGCATACTTTTGGAAAATTGCTCCATCTCATGCATATCATATTAATAGAAAGGATGGAAAATTCTGAAGTGCCGGCGAACGCTGATCTGCCAATGTGCATCTTCACTCTGAGATCACATTCTCCTAAATGTTCTTAAGTTTTTTTCTCCTCACCCCCACCGCACCCACTCCTCCCTCCCCTTTCCCTCCCAACAGCAACTCTATTATCGTGTCAAGATTCAGCCCATCAATGCACCTATCAGGATGCTCAAGTCGAAACGATAATGTTCGATCATATGAGAGCGGGTGAAAATGTAATGACTCCAAACTAACAATATAGATGAGGTGTTTGTATAGTATGTCACTGGTGAGAGCCCTGCCTTGTGGTGGGCATAATGTTTTTGAAGCTGGATGCTGTCGATACATCGAATTTCGATTCTGTGTAGAAACTTAAGCTCAGGAGTTTGATACCATTTTGATTATTTCTATGTAGGATTGACATATGACTTAACCAGGACTTTTTTCCGTTTCTTCAAAATTATTCTTCTTCAGTGCCCCAGTACAATGATATATATTGTACTATCTAAAGCATCGAAATTGATTTTGATCACGATCTAATCCTCGGTAATAAGAGTAACAGAGCATATGATTCTTCACCAAAGAGCCAACAATGACAATGTGGGTATCAAAAACTATCAGAATTAATTTCGATCCCCTTCCAATCCTCAGAATCCGATCTCTTCAGTGCATATCTGTTAGCTGTTTCGAACGGTGTCGAAGAGATCTTCCGATCTTCAGTCCCACACTAGACACCGGTCTCCTCATCACAAAACCTAACGGTATCAGAAATATCGAAATGCCTACTTGATACTAAGTAATAGAATAGAATAGAATAGAATAGAATAGAATAGAATAGAATAGAATACTCAAAGCTTGAAGGCTGAGAATGACGATACCTAGATTTCAGGTATCGGCCCACCATTAACCTTGCCATTCTTTGGTGACTGAAAGCAATGTAATCAGTGTCAGTACCTAATGGTCCACCAAGCTAATTTTGTTTATGTGGTTATATAAATATTTAACTTATATTCCTTTTGCACGCAAAACAGGTGCAGATTGAAAGCTTCAGACTTTTTAGCCAAACTTTCAGCAAGAGGTTTCGACCTCACCGAGGGGAAAAATGTAAGGTATTTGTTTGATGGCAGACTCTACTCTGATAGTTTACATTCAATGCTTTTGCGTAAACAATGTATATCATGCCATGGTGAGATTAATGGGGGTGATATCACAGTAAGACGCAAAGTTTAGACTAGTTTTGACTAAGACATTAGAAAGCTTTTCTTTTTAAGATCGGATCTCATAGTTTGGCAGAGGTAGGCATATGCATATATTTATATGTACCATTTTATTTTTACTCATGGCATTACTATTTTCAACCATGAATTCGGTTTGTTATGATTGCTTGACATGTTCAACTTCCTGTAAATTATCATGATATTCGGGCTTTCACTTTGGGTGCATTTCGATAGATGTGCGCCTCTAACAGATCGCTGTGCCCAATCAAATTGTTGTCAGAACCGGTGTTGTTAGTATGACCCATATTATGTTTACAATTTCACTGTTCAGGGATAGCAATCCCGATGGTAGTCTAGTAATCAACATATATGTATGAGAGAGTTTCTGCTTACTGTGATCACAGACTGACAATATCCACTCCTAATCTGGGCTATGGTTACACGCCAGTTTTATCCCTTTTTTTTGTAATAGCGATTCGTCTCCCACACCATTATTAAGTCAGGATTTACGAGCCGGGTGTCCGGATAATTAGGTTGATTCGAGCCTTCATTTTTCATAATGCCCGTGAGACTACGAATAATCTCTTGTTTTGGGTTGGATGTCGAGAGAAAACGTCATTCCTGCTTCTGTAATAAAACAGAATAGGTAAATGTTCGCCGTAGAGCAAAAATGGGCCATCCCACATTTTTGCGATTTTGGCGGTAAAGGATTCTATAAGTCGAATTTTACTAAGTCTTGTTATAAATATCGGTTAAATTGTTATTTTTAGCCTGAGGGGACTCCTAACACCAACTTTTCTCTTTTACAAGTCTTTATAACTCAGTGGCAATATAAACTTCAACCCTCAATTTCTCAAAACACAGCAAATGAGGAATGGCCCACTGTTGTTCTACAGCGACCAAATAACAAGTAGGAGTTGACATCATTAGTATCCGGACTCTCATTCTCACCTAGGTGAGATCTCTCGTTCACACTCTCACCTTTAATATCTCTCTACAGTATCTCTGTTTGTTAGTACATTGTGGAAATCAGTTCTTTGTTCATTCACCGATTTTTTTTCTTCTAAATCATAATAAGCCTGCTACGAAACAGTTGGTCTATATGATATATTTCCCTCTTGGCTTTTATTTCCAATATGATCTGTACAGGTTCAAGCTTTTTTTCTCTCTCTTTTTGTCTCAGTAATAGGTAATAAATGGTATGCATATATTTAGCAGTGTTAATCTCCAGAACTGTGTTGAATACTTACAATTATCTCAAACCAAAACACTGCGAGCACCGTTCAGCTCGACTTGTGAACACCACATCCTGTAAATCTCGAAGAAGTTCAGTTAGAAAAATTTCACATTATATGTGTTATGTACAATCATTTTGTAGTTGGTAGATGACCTATGAGGCAATGGCGGACAAAACGGTATTTAATTATTCCATCTATATTACTCATGTCATGTCACATGCAAAATTTTTAAAAGACACATCAAGAAATAAATTTACAATTAAAACAAACATGTTTGTTGCGTTGTTTTTTTCTCATGAATTATGCTATAATATCTCTCAGGCATACAAATTACGCCACCAGTGCGTTGCCATGTACTGTCATCTCATCACTTTTCGATTTCCCTCTTTCACCTGTCTATGGCCAATTCCAATAACACAATGTCCCGAGGGTCAGCAATGACGGCGGTTCCTAGACGAGATTTCGGTACAGTGGAACCTGGATAATAAGTAGCTCAATCAAAAGTTTATCTCCTTATTTCACCCCCGAGTACAATGACTGCTGATGCTCATATGTATTTATCCTTGTTATTATGAAAGTGTTTTCGATTGTTGCACTGTAAGGAGACATCGGAAGGGCCTCAGATCTGGGTCTGCCCAGTGAACTGAGCCAAATACACCAAATTAAAACGTCTATATTAAATACAGTCTATACTGGTATTTATATCACAAGCACGGATTCAATATTATGCTATAATTTTAGAACGTAATGGGACCTTGATTATAAGTACTTATTATTATGGTTTGATGTTTGTGTTTGATAGAACTGTTGCGATTGAAAATGATTATGACATAAAGTGAAAGGCGGGGTGAGGGAAAGTGGGGAGACCGCTTTAAATCTTGTTCCCAAGCTCAGCTGCAAACTGTTTGTTTTTCCAAGATAATGCAGAAAAGTGTTTGTCTCCTCAAGCGTTGTTGATCAGAGTACCTTCATCAGACTCTGAGAATGTTCCCCGTGCCCTCACAAATATAACGTCATATTAAAGATTCTGCAAGATATTGTATTCTGTTTCAACTGCGTCATCTTAATACCAGCAATTCCTCTAAATCAATTTGTTCGCCTTGAGTTTCTTACAAATGACACCACATAATGATTATATTGGCAGACACTTTCATGAATAAAGAAGAAACAAAAATCACATGTTTTTTAGCGGGTGAGTGCCACGCTGACCAAAGTACGAGAAAGGAAGGTTGCTCTAGTTGTGGCCTAATTGGCCATAGCCCGGTGCGATAATTGCAGCCTCCACTTCCTGCGAACATCGGGCAACCAGCTGTAATAAATGCACAACAGGCGAGGGAAGCCACGCTTGTTTGATGGCTGGATGGACTTGGTTTGAGATACTCTACAGAGAAGTCAGGCTGAAGAACGGGGCTTTAGAACGAGGCCCCAGCTAATTTTGTATTAAACGTCAATTTGCTAAGCGCTTCTTTTTTATGGGGTGGGACGGGGGAGGAGGAGAAGGGCAGGCTGCCGAACGAAGATTAAATTATACTTTTTCTTACGCAAAAAAGGTATGAAATTAAGAACTGAAGAAAATTGAACGTGAAAGAGACCAGAGCAAATCGTTATGTAACTGCCAAGAGAACAAAATGGTGTGAAGAGTACGGGAGAAGACATACTTAGTGTGTCCTACTGGCGGAGCAAGGGAATACTTTGATGGATGGAGGCACTTTGGGTCACAATTCGCAGTGCAGTGCATCGTCAAGTAATAGTTGTTGAGGCGGCACTCGTGCAGTGAAAAGTTTAATGTTATATATATTAGCTGCGGGTCATAAATGACTTTCCAAGGTCTTTACGAAAAAGCCAAAATGGTCAGTCAGTGCGTCTTGTAAAAATCTGCAAATGGATGACCAGAAGATATTAAGGTGGACACAGTTTTTGTAAATTCAGAAACTGTATCAAAGTTTAGCTACAGTGGGGATTTATTTATGAATTGCAATGTATTATATCATTCATTTGAGACAGATAGGAGTGGACGAAATGTTGAAGATAGGNGGGGGTCTGACTTTCTGAGGGGCGTAGGTCTTGAGCTGTACCTATGCCACAGGTGTGTGCTAATTCAGTAGAAATTAGTATGAACGTGGACTGATGACAACAGTGCGTAGAGCATGCGCTCGTGTTTATCCTCCGTGATGTTTACTGTACGACAATACTATTTGCTATATAGGTGAGACTTAGAGAATCACTGCACGGAATGAATATTCTGTTGTTGTTGTTGTTGTTGTTGTTGTTGTTGTTGTTGTTGTTGTTGTTGTTGTTGTTGTTGTTGTTGTTTCTTTATATACGTGACATTATTTGATTTTGGTGTCACAGGAAAGAGACTGCATAGAGAAATTTTAAATTTGTAATGCGAAAAATAAAGACAAGCCATAAATACACGACGAGGTCTACGTGACCCTCACAGAGTCATAGTGTAATTTCTCAGACACCGAAATATTAATGCTTGTAGGTTTATTTCCTAAGTTCCTGTATTCGTTACTCCCTTAACTTTCACCAACCATCCACCATGAACAATTTGCTATCACCTTAATCTGAAATCCAATCCTATAATATGATTAACACTTATTTCGTCCTTCCCCTCACAACAATCTGGAACACGCTAATGTTCTTATAAAATATGAAAGCCATCTAATTCAATGCTATTCTCTGACTACTCTGCCAGCTTGTCAAAACGACTGAATTTACGAGAATGCTGTACGTTTATTTCTAGACTCCCCGGCAAGTATTCTTGATTATATTATGTTCTCATTTTACATTTATTCTGACTTTTGAATGTTAAAAGCGCACGGACTGTCAGTTCATGCTTCAGCTTAAATGACATGGTTTATTCCTTGAATCTATTCTTCGTAGCTCTTTGGTTTTTTGGGGGAATTGCTATTGGTGTTCTATATTCTATGTCGCTGTTTTAATTATGAATATTGATGCTCTTGGTACCGTAGCTGCTGTTCAAGTTGCTATCATTGTTGCTGCTGTTGTGTCCTGTATTACAATAGAGTGCATTTTTCCACTTGCTTGACAATGTTCATGAGATGAACATTCCATCAGAAGTTCAATACTTGGTAAACTTATGTTCAGGAGAGATCGTGTTGTCTATTCTCTTTAAAAAAATAAATATGGCACAACGCTGAGTCACGAAGAATATTAAAATCCCTCACCAATGAATTTCACTGTCAATGCTACTGACTGAGGATTCATGGTTAGTTCCAAACCTTTAGCCTTTACTTTGTCATGCCAACAGCGTTTTCTCCGCCATGTCAAGAGCGATTTCTTCATCACGTTAAGAGTGTTCTACTAGAACTCTTAGGTAGCATAATACTCATGATACTGTGGATTCTGTTGATTTTGGAAGAGCTGCATGATAGCTTGAGTAACTCGACAAAACCTGCGCGATGTTGTTCCCAGGAAGCGAATAATCGCTTAACTGGAAAGGTAAGGCATAAACAAACTTTAGCAAAGAATCACATGTGTAATGTGTAGTAAAGTGTGAATAATTTTAATTTAGCACTGTAAAGAATAATTAGTTGTTTATCATCACATAACTGAATGGAGCAAATGTTAGGAAAACATTTCATGCAAAGGTCGCTCATGCTATTTTGATATAATTTGCAAGTTCCAAATTGAGTGTTGAATTAGATCATTCCTATACTTTTGCGAAATATACCTAACATATTTTAGAACCTCACGTATATTTGAGCGTTCAATTTGGTCCATGCCGGTGTATTTTCTCTTTGTCTAAGACACAGATTTACTCGACATTGTTAATCAACACGACTGTAACCAAAACAAAAAAAAACAAGAAATTAAATATAACGACCTGTTTCTGGTTAATTGAACATTATTTCAAAATGCTAACACTAATTAAAGCAACATAATTTTAAAACGAGCCCGTAGATCTTAATCAATTTTATTGGAGTTCTGAGATCTTTGAACATCATTAAGCAGTGGCACTGCTGCAATCAGACTACAAGTCACCCATTTTCATGAGCACATTCTGGTCTTCAGTAGACGCCTCAGTAAATTTGTTCATAGTACTTTTAATGCTAGCTTCGAAACTACGTCATAGCATCGATCGTCTGTATAAAATGACCTTGGCTTTTTTTTTTCAGTTTTATTTTCTTAATGGTACTGGATTCTAACCAACTCTTTAAAATATATGTGTCATTTACGTCTCTCATGAGCATGTCTTTGAAACAGACTTCTTCAGAGTGTGCCAAGGGGGAGAACCCAGTGTTCGCTCATTTGAGTGGTACTTTACCTTTTGGAGTGTGGCAACAAATCACCGTGTTCTGTTAATAATTAGCTGAATGAAGACCATAATATTTCGTGCTTTTGTTTCACTCCTGGAGAGGTATTAGCCAGTGGGGTACGGTATCAAGGCAGTACGTGGTTTTTTTGTTTTGATATTGTTTTTTTTCTCCATGAACAAGCTTTTATTGTTCTGGCGTCACAGTGGGTGGTTGTGCAACTTCAAAAATGCTCCTATAGTCTACATCTAGCATTTTAGAGCTGCAGCTGCTGTGTTCATGACTATCTTTGTACTCAAGTTTTGGGGTATTATAATATTAATACGTGCCTGTAGGGTAAAACCAATAATTAAGCCAATTTGGCAGGTAGGACAGTGTCACGGATATGTGCTTGACATTTACTACTGCGATACCGCCTTTATTGACAGTATCAAAGTGATGATAAGTCAGGCACGCGTAGAAATTATTTTTCCAGCAGATCCATTCTTGGTGTCGTAAGAGATATGAATGGAGGGATCAAAGCCAACCTTTGTGCAAGATATTTAGGATAATTAGAACACATGGTTGTTTCTGTAAACAAGAAGACAGTGTTAGTTTAACATACTTTATGGTTTTGTGTGTGTGTGTGTGTGTGTGTGTGTGTGTGTGTGTGTGGGTGTGGGTGTGTGTGGATGTGTGTGTGTGTGTCTGGAGGTGGGGAGAAACTGAACTCATCTTTGACTAATTTTATTTCTGATCATGAGCAGATCAATCGCGCGATGAGATCACGGTCACACTATCAACTTTTCCATTTCAGCAGTTTGTCTGGGTGTTTTCACTCTTTCACGTGAACGGGTGTTACTTCAAGGAACTTTTATTCAGCTTTGCCCGAGTTTGTTTACCAATGAGGTGAGATCCAGAGGTGAAAGGAGACGGTCCCAGGTCTGTCCAAAAGAACATATAGATCTGCACTCTGTCACGAAGCCGTCAAGGAACAGAGCAATCGATAATTTAATCAACCTCTCAGTCACTCAGTGTCTCTCACACTCTTGCACTCTGTCTCTCTCCGCGCCTCTCCGGTCTCCGGGTTTTCTATCCCTTTCTTCTCTCCCTCCTCATCTCGGCTTTCCACCTCTCACCCGACTGACTCTTGCGCTACTCTCAGCGTTTCTCTGATTGACCTCAACTCATTTCTCACGGAACATTTGTTTAATTTGCCAGCAAGACATCGGCTCAAATGGATTTAAATACTCTGTCTTTCTCTCTCTTTCTTGTCTCTTTCTCTCCCTCTGTCCTTACTATCACTCATTCTTTCTTCCTTCCTCCCTTCTTTCCTTCCTCTCTCTTAAAGTTTATCCTTGCTCATCCCTTTCCAATCCCACCACCATCTCAACAATTTGTGCCATTAGAGGAACATCAGGAGTGTTTGACGCCATCCTATAGAATCCGTGAGAATGATGCTCTTAACCAGATGAGCACCACTACCAGAGCTGCCTGGAGCGGGCAAGTGCCACTGAGAGCCGATGATTGGACACCTCTTGTCTTCAGAACTCGTACAGAAGGTTTACATAGTTTTGAAGGCCTCGCGGTTTTTTTTTTGTTCCTTTTACCACCGCTGCCATCGAGTTACGCGTGTGTTTACACAACATTGATTTAGGTAATCATCCAAGGACAGCCTCTAATTAACGGTATGATTATTATTGAATTTCATGGGCGGTATGAACGGTGTATTTTTGGCGTTTTAACTAGATTTTATAGATCATGTCATGCTGAGAACGGTTTCTGTTCTTCAGATTGATGGGTATAAAATGTCTTCCACGTTGATCTATAAGACTATTGTCCACAAACCAGGTAATCTGCAAATATCAGTGTTTTCTCCAGGTCATAGGATTGACTCTCCAAAAATATAAAACTGCTTTTATCTCGATACTATTCTGGAGGAAGAACTCTTGCAAGAGACATGGCACAGTAACCATGGCCGTGCTCAAAACTGCAAGATGAGCTTAGATTTACAGTATACTGAATTTTTCTGGATCCCCCACCATCCCCCCCCCCCCCCCTTTTCAAATTTATTTCTTTAGTTCATAAGTAATGGCATTCTCATCTATTCATAACATCCACAAACTTCATGAAATGGGTTCATCTCTGTAATCAAACTAGAGTCCGAATCTAGGTTTGTATATACACATACTTTCCATGGGGGTTTAATTTCAAGAAAATACTTTGTATACATTTTAATGCGCCGGTAAAACTTTGGAACAATAGCATTCAAAGAAACCATGTGAAGGGTTTCATGAAGAGGGCAAAGATGTCCCTCTTGAAAATCAAATATATATGTGCGTAAAAGATTTTGACGAAGAATGGATTTATTAATTTTATTTTTGCCATTTGCCTAAGAACGCCTAAGCTATTATAATAATGATGATAATACGCTCGTATTGGCCATCCTACGAGATGGACAGAGTTTTCGCATTTCAAATGATCTTAGGTCAGAGACACTTGAAAGGCATTAGTATGTATTGGATTTTCATAAGAAAGATGAACAAAAACAAAAAAAATGAACTGAAAAAGATTTTTTATAAATTTCGAGTTCTTTGTATAATGTAGAAAATATAGTCCCTTCATGGGATTAGTGTTGCTATAAGTTTATGTCTATCTGTCATTGCTATTGTTATTAGTTGACGCTGTCGGTAATTATATTATTAATTATCTAATAATCACTGTTGGATGTTCATAATTTTGTCATTGTGACATGAGCTAAATAAAGTTTCTTGAATCTTGGACTTTTACTACACAGCACGAAAAAAAAATACAAAGAATGAACTGAAAAAGAATTTAAAGTTTCACCGTTCATCTTCAGGTCATGAGATAATATCTGGAGAAAGTTCAGATTTTATAGAGCAGGACGGCCGCGTATGTGTGTTGGTTAGAGTTCTATTCGCATTATTGTCACATGGTCGACGTGAGCTCAAGGCAAACGGGAGTGCTGGTTCTTGTCTTAGGCCATGAATATAACGGTTGAGCAGAAGTGTAATTAAAAAATGCCAGGAGATTTCCAACATGGCACGGCCGAACAGTGAAATCAGGATCAATCTGATGATTCAAGTCTGATGAAGCAAATTCACATCGCACTCTTGTAAGCTCTGCTCCGGATCTGGCGCCCAATTGGATGGCCTGGCAAAATGACATGCTCATGCAAGAAAATTGTTGGAATGAAGATGATTGCTTTCAGCCATGAGCTTATGGGCGCATCCGTGTGTTAAAAAAAAAGAGAGAGAGAGAGAGAGAGAGAGAGAGAGAGAGAGAGAGAGAGNAGAGAGAGAGAGAGAGAGAGAAAGAGAGAGAGAGAGAGAGAGAGAGAGAAAGAAAGAGAGCAACTTTAGAAGTGGGAAGATGAGGGTTGGGGTTTGAGGAATGCTAGCGTGCATTGTGTGGATGAGATGGTGGGGGTGAAACTCCGGAATTGTGATTTTCCTTGCTAGCCATCTTAGTGAAAATGCAAATGTGCGATGTATACGATCAACGTTTTAGCGCTTGGCGTTTCTTTGGCTCTGTCATCTTGACTCACGCGCTCTGTCTATCTGACATAACCAGTTTGTCCCCTACAAGTGCGAAATATCATAACCATGAGACGGAAAATGCCTCCGTCTGTTTATCGAGGTTCTGACATTTGGTTACCCAAGCGTGGGAAAAAGACGGGAAAGGCGATCAAAGTGGTCTGCATGCTTGTTCTTAAGGTTGCGACAGGGGCGTTGGTATGTTGGTAAACAGAGGCAGAGATGTAACAGAAGAATAAGAATATGTTGAAAGGTAATGGAGTCCTCGCCCTTTTCTCCTCTCCCATAACCCTCTTCAGCTTCTACCAGCATTCCTGCATGTACGTCGTTATTAGACTTGGAAGACATCGAGAACTCCAGAACCGCATACATGGAATTCGTAATATTGAAGATCCGACAACACAACTGGAATGAGCGCTCCTTATGGATGGTTTTTTAAACTGAGATGTGTGTGTGTGAGTAGAGGGGGTGGGTGTGAGAGGGAGATTGGGCGGAAGGAGGAATACAAAAAAATTTGGGGCAGGCAAGGGAGATGCTGAATGCCCTTGACATTTTTTCTCTGATATCAGGGGACGCTGGAAGCAGAAATAGCAGGGAAAGATATGCTATACATGTTGTTGGAAATGTGTATGTAGACTACGTAGTGCGATTTATAGAAAGCTGTCGGTATATTGTGTAATCAAGTGAATTTGGATTTATGGAAAGGCAAGGATAGCTTTTTTTTTTTTAATTGACTTCTGAGATAATTTGGGTGTAAACTTTTCACGACTGAAACACTATATTAGGAACATGTAAATTTTATCGTGGTTTCCAATGCTGATTATCATGAATACATCATGTTACTCATTGTATTACATATTGGCCTTCGCATCGACTGAGCTGTACTCAGTTCTCATTCTCATTTTCACCCCTCTTCTGTTTGAAATCTTATGAATTGGACATATTCTAGCTTAGGCTAGATACTTTTTTCTAAAGTTTACATAATCTTGGGAATGCACGCGAAGATGACATGATCAGTCGGCAAAACAGGACGACAGTGGGGTTCCTGACTTGACTTGACTTGACTTGACTTGACTTGACTTGACTTGACTTGACTTGACTTGACTTGAAAGCCCTTCAGCCTGACGCCCTGTATAATAGATACTTATGTTTTGGTTCTGTCTCCGTACAGTGTGTTCCGAATGTCTGGTTACTCTGTGAAGTAGCCAGTCCGTGAATCTTTCTCAGTAGAAAAAGACGATGTGCTACAGTTACACACGGTGCCGGGCAGAGGGGACGTGTCGGTGCTATCTGTGGTTTGGAATCTGTTTCGATGCATGTTGAGTGGCATATGGGTTGTTCTCAGGAGAAAAATGGTCACTTGCTCACTCCTATTGAGAGTATTAGATAGTGGGGTTAATACACCTTTGTGTATAGGTTTCACTCACAGGAAGAAATATGTCCAGCATCCTCTGAATTCGGAGGCCCCTGACCCAAATTAGTGAAGCTTAGTAGGATGCATTCAGTATTATTTTCTGTTTCCAAACGTTGTCTCGGGAAAGAATTCGCATAATGACCACGGATTATAACGTTATTATAGTAGTTCAGTGGTCAAGCATCCGATATTCAGATGTACTTTAGCATTTATCTCAGACTTCCGGGTTCTTCTGCTGCTGGTCCGCAAATGGCCTGCTGTAGGATATAATTCAACCTTGGCCACTTTCCGGATGGATGTGCTAACATAAGACGAAGTTACAGCTTCCTTGTGGCTACTCTGTGCACACAGTAGGGAACCTAGGGCACTTGTATTACTGTAACATGGCTAGCGGCTGAGGATGAAGGACTCTGGCGGAGCATGAGAAGAATTAAGTGGCATTATCCCATTTCCGCGCACAGCAGGACGTCAGAATCACTTACAAGCCTCGGGAGAAATGCACCGAGACACGCGCTTAGCTCATGTATCGGCTTAGACTGTTGTTGTTGACGCTGCATCAAACTCCTATCAATCTAGTCTCCATATATAGACAAACATAACCAAGGGATTAAGAAACGTGCGTGTATTGAACAGCCCCTTAAGAATGGGCTTACAGTTCAGTTAAACATCCAATTTTTACGGAAAATTTCAGACTGAAGAATAGTCTCTTCACAGTTTCGAAGACTAAAGCAACTGTCCTCAGGACTACCTATTTACGACAATCGCCTGACTATAGACCATTCGTAATTAACCTAAATTGGAAGTGACATGGTCATGACAGACCTGGGGTGAACTCTTCAGCCTTGACCCATTGCATTTGATTGAAATATTAAAAATAGCTTCGTGATTAGTTACATAGTCCATCGCTGAAATGTTCGTACACTAATTAATGATATCATGTGGACTCCATTCCCTTGTGTGACCATTTACTATATACACATTTTATTTGTACTTGATAGGCGTCAGGTAGATCATGCTGCTTGTCTGATCTCTTATATCGTCACCTGTAGGCAGTCGTGTCTGATATTTTGCCCATGTTCCAAGCCTCCATGAATGTTATTGTCATCACAAGAGAGATCATGCTGAGGAATCTAGAGAAGTACAAAGAAATCGGTTACAAATCTTGCCTATGAGATTCTCTTGAACTGAACCACAATTTTTTTTTTTTGGAGGTAATGTCCAGCTTGAAATCAATCTTCCTTGTCTACTTTTTATGTGCAAGCATTCCGCTCTGTTTCCACGTCGACTAGAGAAACCTATTCATCTACACTTTTCAATTCAGGTCTTTTGAAAAATATGAGGTGAAGTTCAGAAATCTGGAACGCGAAGTTAGAGATATAGTAAAATTACTGTGTTATCTGTTACATTGTAGACAGTAGTCCTGTATTTTTGAGCTTGGGGTCGAGGGGATTTATTATGACATGCAATCACTTGACACAAGTAATGAGCTTTAAGGGTGTTGCAAAATCAGTGCAGTCTGCTGTGTACATACCCGACACAGTTGCATAATGCACTGAAACTAAGAAATGGGTGTTATCTTGAAATTGTAAAAAGTAGATGAGCTGG
Source organism: Ellobium chinense (assembly GCA_033807755.1). Taxonomy (NCBI): domain Eukaryota; kingdom Metazoa; phylum Mollusca; class Gastropoda; order Ellobiida; family Ellobiidae; genus Ellobium; species Ellobium chinense. The sequence goes on along the minus strand of JAWQUT010000007.1, from coordinate 5,743,176 downwards.
ATGATCCGTGAGTGTGATCCAGTCGAAAATAGCGGAGAACAACGTCATTATGTCTCTGATGCTGTAAGGTCATAGACCTTGATAAGCTCACTTGAAATGACGTTACTGGTCCCGAGGAAAACATATTAAGCTTAAGCTATGATAGATCGGCGAAGACAAGTAAAGACAATGACCTCGGGGAATTCGTGCTTCGGAAAGATCGATGAGGCTGTGGGTGAACTGCTATTGAAAAGCCGTAACATTGCTGCCAAAAAGTTATGAGCTTCATCGTAATGGCTTGCTGACGATTCTTACTATGAATGAACTGCAATGAAATGTTCTGTCATAAAATTTTCTCGGCCAGCCCTCAAAGCATGTGTTTTGATGTCTTTTTTTCTGGAATTCAAGCCGTATTTTTCCGTCCTAGGGAAAAATGTGTCCAACACTTCACATAGGACTTGCCACTAGCATGTTACTTTATAACAAACACTTGTTTAGAGCTCGTAATATGAAAAACTGAAACGGCCATATGTGGTCACAGCCGTTATTACATCATACAGTGCACTCAGTATATTGTTTCGTTCTTTTCCGGTTTGACCTGATCTGTTTCCACTTAAAGAGTTTTGATGTTTCTCATGCACAGGGTCTGAGCTCAGTGCAGCGGTTTTCTCATTCTTCCTTTATACACAGGTTACGGTCCGTTTCTTTCGCTGTGGCCTTATTTAAATCATATTGACTATGCCAGTGCGATGCATTTGGCTTCCCGTTTTGACGGACGTAATCAATGCACACGTAAGCCTGACACTTTGCTTACGGGCGCACAGATGCGATTGATTAGTAGGTGAATGAGCGTGGGAGGTTGATATTACGTCAAACCTGCAAATATTGTGAGTGCTCTTGAGAGCCAGATCTTGGCTGGGAATGAGAGTTATTTATTTGCTGTTGTGGTTGTTGTTGTTGTT
>JAWQUT010000007.1:5722148-5734329 GCA_033807755.1 Ellobium chinense | reverse complement strand
GGAGAGAATACAAAGTGGAACCGGGAGGAGGAACGGGTAATGTCACTATGTTACATGAACAGTATAAGGTACATTCAGTTAGTTCGCTTGTTCTAAAATCACAATTTGTCATTGTAGAGCAAGCGTGGACCATCCCATATTTGCTGTGGTTTGAGGAAGTGAGGGATGAAGTTTATGTTGCCAATGAGTTATAAAGACATGTAAATGAGAAAAGTTGGTGTTAGAAGTTCCTACAGGCCAAAAATAGCAAGTTAACCGATGTTTATAGCAAGATTGAGTCAATGTCTGTTCATAGAACCCTTTATCGCAAAAATGTGGGATGGTCCACTCTTGCTCTGCGGCGACCAATTTAATAGCTCTGCAACTGTCACAGCTGCGAATTGAGGACTTGCAATTAACCCTAAGCGATAGAGTCATGTTATCGTATATTCCATCAAGGAGCGGAATCGAGATAAAACAAAAAACACCCATCACCCACGGCAGTTATGTTGATCATTAAGCAAACAGCTGGCTCAACCAGACTAGTGGGAGACGTAGTTTGCCCAACATCACGTTGTTCATGAGATTGTTGATTGGTGTTGTCGTTGATGTATGTTGTTTTCTCCACATCCACTCACGTAAGCCAAAAACATTGACATGCATTGCTGTTTGAGAGCAAACAGAATAGGGCCACTTCTCAACCAATTCCAACTTTCAGCAATCTATTCCGTCTGATTCTTGGAATCGCATCCAAAACACTTTGGAAATTAAAGCCCTGTTGTCCCATTGGTTTCTTTTCGCTTCTTTCCCATCACGTATTCTCTATTGTATTTTTTTGTTCACAGAGACTAATCCGAAGTCACCATCTCAAGTGGTCTCCCCTGAGTAATCTGACTAAGTACTGGCCAGCGACCTGGACCACTGGGTTTCTCACTTACTGCGAGGGAGCGAGCCATCTTGGTGCTCACAGTCAACCGCATCAGAGATTGTGTCACGCCATCCCATTGTGCCGGAGTAGGCCAGCTTTCCTCCACCCCACGCACGGCTGAGTTGGTCTTTTACCAGTGACACAATGTAAGTAGTCTTCGTGTGTAGCCGTGAATAACAACACTTACGCTATTGAGAAAGATGTTATTTGACAGTGAGATTGTTGACGAACTCTGAGACAGTGTTGGACGCGAGGGGTGTGAATGAAGGATAGGGTAATTTCGTCGCCCAATTCTCTGAGCTATTGGTGTTTCTTGGTGCGAGTTATTTACTTATTGCAAACATGATATCTCAGCCAATCAGGTCTTGTCACTCAGTATCTTACTTTTTTTTTCAGACTACAGACTCCAATTTCAGGAAACCATTTTATTATGTAGAGTTTTGAGATGGTTGAGTCTGCGTTCTTATTTTAAACACGATGTCTCAGCCAATCAGGCCTTGTCACTCATTATCTTACTTTTTTTCTCAAACCACGAACTCCAATTTCAGGGCACCATTTTATAATTTGGAGTTTTGAGATGGTTGAGTCTACGTTCTTACTTCAAACACGATGTCTCAGCCAGTCAGGTCTTGTTGCTCAGTATCTTTCTTTTGTTTTTTTATTTTTTCAAACTACGAATTCGAGTTGCAGGTAACCAATCTATAGTTTTGAGTTTTCAGATGGTTTAGTTCGTGCTCGTGAGTATACTTTGATAAAGAAAGCAAGAGTTCGGCAATAGTTCCTTACAATGATCATGCGGGTTTTCCGAGTTCACAGGGCTCCTGTTTTTGCTTATAATTGTATGTCTAGATTAGCCTAATCACAAGGCATTGTATGCAGGTTATGTACAATAATATTTCTTGGCATTGGCGTAAAGAAATAGAATAAAGGCAGATATCGAGGAAAGTAAAATAACGAATTATAGACCTAGCACTTTTGATATTACATGGCGTGAGAGGAGGTAAAGACACGTAAATTCCACGTCGGTTTAAGATGGAATACATAGCAAAGGTGTTGATGCCCGGTGGTGAGGGGTTACCCCGGAGGGAAGAGGGGGGTACCAAGGGGCGATATGACCCTCGCCAACAGGTTTGGTCCCCACAATATGACCCGTACTTTTTGTTGAATATTTGTCACTTAAATGTAGGGTGATGGTGAAAAGCTTTGGTTTTAATTTTTAAAGATTTGACAGAGCTCACAAATGTACATTACATTCGTACTTCTAGTTAGGTCAAGAATTTTTTTTTTCTTTTCAAGTTTTTTTCGTCCAGATCACAGGCCTGGGCATGTCCATTTTTCACTGGAGTTACTGTAGTTGTCATTGGTGTGAACTTCCCGGTATATAATGCGTTAGTTATAAAATATAGCTGCCTGGCAGCAACATGGGGCGCTTGCTCGCATGTACTAAGTATCCCCTCCCCCCTACCTCAGTCATCGTTTCAGCAACGCCGCAGATTTTCTATGCATAATATCAATTTAATGCACCACTGACTCAGATGTTCAATGTCACGTAATACAAAGGTTTTTAATGTTCATGTTCGCAGCCGTCTCCTCATCTCTGCGTTATATTTGAGCGAATGTAAATAAGGAATTCCCAAATCTGGTCACGGTAACCTCCAATCCACACGAACTGAAGGAAATTCCTTAGCTTCGAGCTCATACCCACACATCCCAACCTTCCCACCCCACCCATGGGCTTTTTCCCACTCCCGTTTTCCACCGTCTTGCCCATTCTCTCTATATTTTGTCACGACCAGCCTCGGTTCCTCACGCAGTTTCCTGCCTTCTCAATTTCCTTTTTCTTAATTTCTACATGATATAGAGTGGACTCCGTCTCACGGCTTCCAACTCTTATACTTTTCTAATTGGTGATGGAGATGTGATGATGAAGATAAGAAAACTGTAGCCATCACGACATTGCTCTTCAATATGTGGACGGAAGGAAAGCAATTTCGAAATGAAAATAGAAACAGAAAAACTTGTCTGTGGACCTTTTTTTTCTCCGAAGCGGTTATGTAATGTAGCGCTCTATCTGAATTCAGCTGTGATTCGTTAATCAAGGGGTGCTCAAAAATTTTAGATGACATGCTAGTTTTGTCTATTAAACATTTTTCGAGGGTATAGGGCCAGGAAAGTGCAACGTGCAACGCTTCTGCTTCAGTTATATCCAACGACTTGGGAAGCACGATACGAATAGAGCGAGTGTATTGATGTCATCTTGCGTAATTTTACTCTTAATCAGATAGTTTTATGTTTACCTTTCCTATGAGCTATTTATACATTTGCGTGCTATAAAGTTTTAATGACATTCTAGCATTAATATTAAGTCCTCCCTCCCCACCTCTTCTGCTCGAAACAGGTACTTAAGAGAAACGGACGAGTTCCTTTTTTTTTNGGGGAGGGAGAGGGGGGGATGAGGAAGGTGTCAGTTTTGATAGTTGAACAATATCAAGAGTTGACTGGCATTCACAGCTCCTTTAAAACGACATAACTGTAAACCTCTAAATAAGTAGCGCGTTTAATTTATCAGTAACCTCAGCGACACACAACCTATCGTTCTTTGCCGTAGTGTTTTCATGGCAATAAAATTGTCGTGCAAAACGAGTTGAAATATTCCGGTACTCGCCCTTACAATGTTTCGCACGGGACGGTTTTATGTAAAACGTGGGTTCTTGTTTCTTCATGCTTAATTGCACCGAATAATATACCGTAAAACATTCCGTCATCCATGGGGACATCCGCAGTCCATGTTTTATACCCCTTGCATGCAACACTTTGACCTTTAGACCAGGGGAGAAGACTGGTCTGTTTACAGGTTCACAGGCAAGAGATGACGATATGAAACGAAAATACTAACCACAATGTCCAGTGGCCAACCTGGCAACAAGGCACCAATTCCTCTTGTGGTTGCCTCCGAACCTGGCTTATGTTATAAAGTAGTCGGATTTATTTTTATTTTTGTTCCGCTTAATGATTAACGGCAATAAGTGAAGCCCATATACCTTATAATCAAAATGAAAATCTGAGTATGCAGTCTCCTCTCCACCCCTCCAGATGAAATCTGCTTTTTATCAGTTCTAACCATTTAATGCGCGGGGGGCGGGGGGTGTAAGGGGATTGTCCTGTAGAGGTTCTGAATAAGGGCGAAGTGAGAATTTATCTGACCCTAACAATTAACAAAAATATTATCGTCCAATTGCAAGGGTGGCTTTTTAATGGTTTCATGGTTCTAAAAACTTACATTTCCAATGGCAGTCAGTGATTGCGTGTATTTGATCATGCTGACCTTTCACCCTGCTGCAGCCTGCAGGCCGGTGGCTGGGCACCTCCGCTTCCATCTTATGAGTCATCCTTTGCCAAGAGGGAAATGACAAGTCAAATATTTTTTACAAGTCACAGAATACAGCATGACAGAACACTCGGCACTAGGGCAGATAGTTGAACCGGAGGAAGCACTGAAATTCTTGGTATGAGCGGGAGACAAGAAAACACTAGAATTTTGTTTCAAACATTTGTGCTCGTCTAGTTTTAGGGGTGTTTTTTATTTTAATATTATTACTGCCTGTGATTGAGACTGAAATCTTTTGGATGAGATAGGTATCATACTTCGCTGAAAGCGTATAGGAAAAAAAAAATAAAGTTCAAGATTTCTCGGAGGGCCGCATGAAACTTCAGGTGGAAGAAAGGGGAAAAAAAAGGTCTTATCCATAACAAATCAGTTGATGAACCAGTGGCATAATTCTCTGCACAAAGTAGCGCCGCGCGCTTTTAAACATTCAAATTAAAATGGAGAAGATAGGCAACAAATTTCTAGATATATGCAGTTTTGGAATCAAGAAGGCAGGCAAGCCGTATATCAGTAAGAGATGGGAGACGGGTGTGGGTGACAGAAAATGTAGACGATACAATGTATTAAGAGTTTTGTTGAAGCCATGGTACTTTAAAAGTTATTAGCAAAGCTGGTGGTGGACTCGACTGTCATAACTTGACTACATCGCGCTAGAACAGCGACAAACCCGATGGTCATTTCGCCCGTCCTATACAATTACTCAAGGCGAAGACAAAATCCCGTCAGTAGATTGGTTACTCACATTTTCTTAAGTCAGCCGTTTTGACAGATAATAAGATTTTTTATTGTTCGTTTTTTTCCCCCGTACTGTCGTTAATTTTAGCCGGAACCTACCTCGCCAGCGGAATTCCGGAGGCCCAAATTGTGAGTTATGTTTAATCTGAGGGATTCAGAACTACTGTATATAATGTAATGTCGTTCGCAATCATTCGAGAATCCTTATCGTGTTCGTGCACAGAGCTTTAACAATTCATTCCTCATCATGTGGTTAGTACATTTCGAGGTAATTCATATATCAGTCACAATCATTTTCTCACTCTCATCTTGGAATGGCCGGCTGTAACTCTTTTCTCCAGCCCCCACGTGAGGTAACCTACTTCTTACATTTACTTAATATTATTTAAGAGTCCACAGACTTCCATTATAATTACAGGCTTCTTGATGGAGAGGCAATCCACTTCCGTAGTCTGGCGCCCATTCATAAGTCTTCTAGATTCAGGTGAACACGTGAGCAATCGTTAGTACTCGGCCTCTCACGCTGTATGACACTAATAATACTATAAACCTATTTCGACTTTTGTATCGATCACCTGTCTTAATGATCTCCGAACGGCCAAAAGATATCGACCTAGTCATAGTTCAACGACACCTTGATAATCAGGACTGCGGATAATGTAATATCAGTAGTCTGGAACTGGGAAAGATCTACACATTTTGCTGACAGTCATATATATTGAAATCAAATGAGTATCTTTGTGATTCGTTGCCCTCGTTGTATTTAAGTAGCCATCCATAATAGTGAAAAGATCTTAGCGTTTGTCAGTATTGTGTCAATGGTGCACTTATTTCCTTGGAACCGTATTCTTACTTTTTGTTTTGTTTTGTTTTGTTTGTGCTGCTTAGCTTCTACATTATATGTACTTAATTTGGACCATATTGGCTCGGCATATCAGATACCCAATATTACATTATTCGGTACATACTGATGTCGTCATTTCAGTTTCGACATGGGATCACTTCTAAATCCGTGATACGGGATCCAAGTTATCCCTTTATTTCGGACGTTTCTGGGAGAGAATAATCTACTGCTGTCTCGGCACCAAACCCAATGTTTATGAGATGCATTAGTGTGGCCACATTGTAAATTTTGTACTTAGAGCTGGAAATGCAGGAACCAGGACAACCTCCCTTAATATTTCAGACTTGCTTTTCAGAAGAGAATAAGCTACGTCGGCGCAACATTTAGGGTACGTTTATAGTGACACGAGCGATTTCTGTGCGTACCGAAACAGATGTACGCGCACGGAAAAAGAGCGTTCTTACTTGACCAGACGATACTGGTTTTGTGGTAAACATCGCGCTTACAAAGCGACAAAAACTGATTTTGTGGTGGTGGTGGAAGAAAGAAACATAAAAAAGTGTCGATTTCGGAATTTTCTGTACATCCAATAAACAAATCGCGAAAATTACATGGAGAGTTTCATCATTTACTTCCTGAATTGCTGACCGATGAAAAGAAATTCGTGGAATATTATAGAATGACTCCTGATATGTACAATCATTTGATGATTTTCGTCGGTTTTGTCCCAAATAAGGGGTCGATTCTTGACGTCTATAATTAACTTGTCATCATCCATCTTGATGTAAGTCAGCCAAGTAGGGAAACAGTGAAGGGTACTCTCCTCTGATCTAAACACACGCGTGTCATTATGAACGCGTGGAGTGCATCCAATGATGACAAAGAGGAGAAACTATCGCACACACTTCCTGTTGTCTGTCACCTACGCACGACTGAAGTGTGACAACCACTGACGATTTTTCTAGGTGCTCACGCCAGTCGCAAGTGTCCTCGCCAGTATAAAATGTCTCAGCCGTGCAAGCAGAAACAAAGAGGGATTTATCAGACACGTACGTTTTCTGTCGCTGCGCACAGAAATCGCGCGTGTCACTATAAACGCACCCTTAATCTGAGCTTATAAATTAAAAAATGGTGACACTTTAATTTCGGTGGGGTTTTTTTTTTTGAAACAGAAAACCCTGTTTCAAATACCTTTCAGTCTGTAAGTATACAAAAATTCTGAAATCCTTCGAGCGTATGTTTTCTTTCCTTCCGGTGGTAGGCAAAAGTTTAGCACAGAAGACTTGTTCGCATCTTTCCACGTCGCTCACATTTTAAACGGGCCTTTTTTACTCTTTATTTGATGTTAAGAATGGTGTGTCTTAATTTTTTTTTTTTCATTCGTCAATACTATGCACTGAAAGATCACCTCAGCGTGTGAGTGGAATCTCATGCTAAGCGCTATTACTGCTCTTTTATAGTCTTCTGTTCGGCGTGAGAAAAGACCCCAGCCACTAAGCATTTTGTTTTTTTCAGGAGCTTTATGGCTTTGTATAGACGTCTACCTGATTCCGAGCTGACGATAAGGTGGTAGATGCCAGTTTATATGTCTATGTTCGATCCTGCCATATCACGTTTTTCCCACTCCCAAATTTCTCTCTGCATACGTTTTCTTGAACACTTCCCTATTTACTCTACTCTGCGTGACTATCCGTTTGTATTCGCTCACTTAACACTTCTGTTATAAAGTTTTCCGTTTCCATCAGTGCGTTTATAAATTGTGGTCTACATCTCCACGAGTCCTCACCAAGCCTTTTTTTTTTTTTGGTCTTTTTAGTATAAGGCAACGAATATAAAACTTGTTGGTTTATTTTCCTATCCCAAAACGCTGGTCTCTTGACTTTGGCTGAGGATGAATCATTTGCACACATTCTTGCACTTTCATCACCTTCCTTAATTTATATTAATCGCTCAGTCTATTGGAGGGGTACAGTCTGCATTGCAGACATATAATATGGTATAGTATAGCTTCCTTTGCTGTCCACCGCCAATAGCGATGGGCCATCTAATCTAAACCACACAACTAACTAAAGATATATTGCCATAGGAAGAACTATAGTCTCCATTAGGTCTCATTCCGTGAAGCTGTTTTTGTTCTTTAATCGCCATAGCGAAGGGCAGCTGTTCTGTATCGTTATTCCAACTTTAGCTGTTTTCGCCATGGTTGAAGAACAAACAAGCCTGTTTTGTTTTACAGATCTTCGTTATGGTTTCAGGCTTTTGTGGATTAAGCTATCAATTTTGTCCTTACCGTCTGGCGCCAGTCCGGCTTGGTCTCCTTGGGAGTTGTTTGCAGGCTTATTATACACATTAATTCTTTCACTGTTTCCCCCACGCATTGTTCGGCTCATGATGAATTTCAAATGAAGAGTACAGTCTCACTGCAGTTTGTCTTCTTTTGCATTGTTCCGTAAGGTTGGTTGTTTGTCAGCTTTTCTGGCGTGTGTCGTTCATGATTGTATAATATAAATCAAAGGGTTGCACATCACAGGGATCTCTCTGGCTCAAATCTCGGTTCGAGAAAATGTGCAGCTAAGTTTAAATAATTACTAATACAAAGGGGTTACAGTAGCCTACTTTTATAGCATTTCACATCACTCGGAACTTTTCTCCCTTCGTCGAATGGTGGCTCTGTTCAGCTACGATATGAAAATGGGTAGCCTATAACAAGTTTAACAAGTTTACTTATCTCTAACAACTGTGGTACGTAGGTGAACCTCAGAATATATAGTGGGCTTGCTGAATCCAGATTATTTCCAGGAAGTTTTTAAATGTGAGTGCAAGCATGCGGCTCCCAAAAGAGTGCAGTATTATACATTTTATTTTAAGATTTTAAGTGGAAGCAACGCATGAGCTTATTGTGGGGAGGTAGGGATATGCCACCAGCTCAAAAGCAGGCATAACGCAAATTTGGAGAAAAGTTGATCGATAAAACCCTGTGATTTTCAACCCGCAAAATGAAATCGTGTAGTTGTGGGATTCAGATGCAAAGTTGTGGCTGCAGGTTGAGTATTGCCGAGCGGTCCTACCCAGCAATGCTGTTACCGATGCAGTTCAGCGTGGTACGCAAGAAAGTTCAGGTGCACTGGAACAATAAGAAAAACTAGATCTAGACTGTAATCCCTGAGATAGAGAATGACTCTTTGAGACTGTGCCGTTAATTTGTCACTGCCACTGTATCCTGATTAGTGAGGCCAATGACATTGTTCATCGTTAGGTCACCAGACGTTATGCAAAGTCCAGGTAATAAAAGATACTTTGCCGCCCTCTTTACAAGCCGCTGACACCGTCATGTAACATATGCTGTATGTAGTTGTTGAGGAAACATTATATCGCGACAAACGGTGTACAAATAAAGATTTAATATCCGCGGAGATATCCAAAGTTTCGAGTGTGTGCTCGCTTTTCATCAGTCATAGATATTTATAATTAAAGACTGGACATCATAAATAGCTGGGTTTTGATGGATGATGGAATCATGTTACACAACGGTAGTGTTATACAGTAGACTGAATCTGAATGTCGAAACAGTTCTACTCCTAATAGAATCCCCTTCTCTTCATTTCAGCCGTCTAAACCAATCCTCCTGGACTCCTCCCTTCTTAATAAAAAAAAAAACCGTATTGTGCTCTCCCGGTTTTTCCTTATACAACAATTCTATCCTATCCTATCCTATCCTATCCCATCCTATCCTATCCTATCTATCTATCTATCTATCTATCTATCTATCTATCTATCTATCTATCTATCTATCTGATTGTTTGTCCGCCTGCTTGTCTGTCTGTCTGTCTGTCTGTCTGTCTGTCTGTCTGTCTGTCTAGGTACCTACCTAGCAATTGTGTGATGAGCTGCTGTAATATCAAACCTACACTACAGGCAACAGACAGTCACCGGATTTGGCTGTGGCGCAAGTTTTAACATAGCCACAGATGAGACGAGTGAGAGAGACTGCATTGCTCTTCTGTGTTCCTTTCAAACAGCAGATCCATACAGTTAAATCCTTGCCGACGTTTTTATGTGGGATTTAATATCTTCCTGCCAGCAACTGTTTGGGGAGGGCTCCAGTATTTATGTACTGACATAATCCTTGCTCGCTCCAAACACATATCTTCTTGCGTTTGGAAAGGCGTGAGGGACTGAGATTTATTACATCCTATTATATGTCAATGTGGTATTTGACCACCCGGGCCTTTCGCCGTCTAGAAAGTCATTAATACTATCCGGCTTCGCGGCTGGAAACCGTGAGACTGGCTATCTCTTCGCATCGTTATTTCCGCTTGGGAGATCGATGCTAGTCTGCATTCTTTTTTTAGAATCGCCCGGTTCTGGCCCGGTTTATAAAACGCATAGTACCGCATGAAGCCTACTGAACCGGTGATTAAGGAATATGGTCAGTTAGGGAAATCATTGTCCTCTTTTCAGTGGGAATCAAGCCAAGATTTAAAGTTAGATGATATCGATTGTGAGTACTGTTCACTGTCTACTGGCGCTCAGCACGAATACTGGCTTCCAAAAAATGACTCAGCCGATAGTTTCAGTCCTGCCGACATGTTTCAATTCACTGTATTAATTTAATCCTAAGCTTACTCTCACAAACATTTTATCACAGCTTTCTAAATGTAAATTTCAAAACGGCTAAATTACAGTTTATTACTTGTAAATCTAAGAAGTCCCAAGCTTGTTAAAGGTATCCTTTTTTACCCCAGTGGAAACTTAAATTACCTCTGACCTCGTTAGATAGCATTATCCTGTGGACTTATTGTGACGTCACAGTGTCGAGGTGGACAATTGCTTCCAGCTGAACTGAAGCCGTGAGAACTCATGTTACTGGATATTTGAACATACCGAACATTGGCACAGCCCTAACTCAAACGTGATATCATCAAGCCTTTCAAGGTGACCATCCCTCCATTTTCTGGCGGGCGAACAACAGTGATATGACGTCACAAAAAGAAACCTTAGCCGCAGTGGCTTATCTCGAAACACTGATCACCAAGGAAGAATATTTTCTCCGATCATTTTACTTTCCAGCCATTAAAAATCACTTTTTAAGATGAAATGAGATAAGATAAGATAAGATAAGATAAGACAAGATAAGATAAGATAAGATAAGATAAGATGAGATGAGATGAGATGAGCAAAGTACAAAATTACAGTGTGTAGCTTCAAAATACTATATTTGAAGAGAATAAAATAAAATGTAAATNCGTCACAAAAAGAAACCTTAGCCGCAGTGGCTTATCTCGAAACACTGATCACCAAGGAAGAATATTTTCTCCGATCATTTTACTTTCCAGCCATTAAAAATCACTTTTTAAGATGAAATGAGATAAGATAAGATAAAATAAGATAAGGTAAGATAAGATAAGATAAGATAAGACAAGATAAGACAAGATGAGATGAGATGAGATGAGATGAGATGAGCAAAGTACAAAATTACTGGATAAGGGCAAAGGAATGATCTACTTTTATTGTAGATGAGTTTAGAATTATTCATGGTGAAGACTCCTGTTTCTTTGCTGTAACAATGGTAACTTAATAGTCACGGCTCCAGAACCTGTGATCTGGTGGATAGGAGTATAGTGCTAGCTATGATTTATATAAAGGAAGACTAAAAGGAGCAAACCACAGTCTAAAATGCCGCATGCTCCTATTTTTCATCTGTTACCCCTGTGTCAACAGCAAGGAAAATGGATCCAACGTCAATTTGACACCCATTACCCGTGCCAATAAATATGCAAATAGCGTGTCTCTTCGGGACATCCGATTTCCAGCTTTTCCGTATGTCATGCCGTGAGAGTAGGGAGTATTTTGTTATTGGTACTAATCCTGAGACTACGAGGACTTTTTGTCTTTATCTTCTCTCCCTTTAAGCTTTTGATGGACTCGTGTACCAGAGTAGTTACTACCACTCAGGCTCGCAAATGTGGCTGCCGTAAGGGTTGGGACCCCAGGCTATAAACTTATGTGCAATACCCGAGAGAGGGGGGGGGAACGTTAGGTGGTCCCATCTGAATCTAGGAGGGACCGTATACGGGGAAGGAACGGTCCTGCGTGCACGAGACGTGAAAATGGACTCATTAAGATCAGACCGGTGTCTGAGGACGCGAATCTTGACCTTTCCAGCGAAACAAATTGAAACAACACCGATCATTGGCTTTTGGACGCCTCCCATCTCGGAAGTGCTAGCCATTTGCTCCGGAAAGATTAGGACTTCTCACCATCGTTCATCTGGCTGCAGTTGGGAAAGAATCATTATCTCCCTCAG
>JAWQUT010000007.1:5709802-5720137 GCA_033807755.1 Ellobium chinense | reverse complement strand
GGGGTTGATGGTGAGATTGGGGGTGGAATTAGGGAAGGAAAAAGGAAGGAATGAAATCTTAAATTTTTTAAAAAATTGGTGAAATTTGGTGCATTTCTTGCCAACACTGGGTGTGTGTGTGTCAAAGGGTGGGGGAGGGATGGGGATGAGAGGAAAACAAGAGAGACAAGGAAAAGAAAGAACGAGAGAAAAAAAATATTTAAAAAGGAAGCGTATGCCATGTAAACTGAATCTGCAGCATGTAGATCTAGATCTAAGTTCCATACAGGCTGGATTGGGAGGTGGGTGGGAAGACGGGGGGCTGGGAAGGGCCTCAGGGGGCGAGGAAGTTTAAAAGACTGCCCAGATAGTCTAGATGACCCACCTCGACAACCATGACGTAAACACTGTGTTTCTAAGTGGATACATGCCAGGTACTAAATGCTGGTTAAGGTCTTTGACACCTATTGTTTTTTCTTCTTTTGGCCCTATTAACATTTTGTGTTATTCTACAAATACCACTGTGAGTAGTGTGAGTTCGGGAAATTTCTTCCATGGAGGTTTAAGTACTTCTTTTGCTCGATCTTTTAACGTGAAGAAAAAAAAAGGGGGGGGGGGGNGGGTCATCGCCCAAAATTTTTCACAAATCTCTTTCGAAAAAGGTCACCTCGAATTCTGATTTGGTCCCCAATTTTTAATTTGGCTGGTTTTGACCGTGAGCGAATACATCGGCAAACACACTTTATATTTTTTTTTTATCTAGAAGGCTGAAATTGTACCTGAAACTTTAAAATTGGATGCTTTATTTAGATCTTATGTCATTTTACACATTTCTACACCCTGACACTGGCTGTAAAGCAAAACATTCCGTTTCCTTCATTGATAGAGCTCCAGGTATTAGAGATATTAAATTTTCAAGGTGGAAATAAATGCAACAAATTCAACAGCTGGAAGCATCGCCGGATGACACCAGGTGGAATAGGCATCCTAATTAACATTATGAGCCTTTGTTTTGATGCTGTTTCTTTCCATCATCTAGATCTAAATAAGCACTCAAAATGCACATGGATAATGAACCATCAAATAACGCCCATCATTGAATCTGGAGATAAAATCATGTTTTCTCTCAAATTTTGTTTTTGTCGAACCTGTCGATGAAGAACAGTTTTGTTTTGTTTTTCATTCTGATTGTGGTTTATCGAAGTATGTTGCATTGAAAGTTTCTTGTCTTTTTGTTTTGTATTTTTTATGCGGCACCATATATCCAAGAACTACACTGAGCTTTGGCTTTTAAAGTTATATTTTTGTTCTCTCTCTCTCCTTCTCTCTCTATCTCTCTCTCTGTTTCTTCTGTGTGTGTCTCTCTCTCTCTCTCTCTCTCTCTCTCTCTCTCTCTCTCTCTCTCACACTCACTCACTTTCTCTCTTTCATCTATCTTTCTTTCTTACTTACTTACTTTCTCTGTCTTCTCTTTTCTCTCTCTCTCTCTCTCTCTCTCTCTCTCTCTCTCTCTCCTTCTTCTTCTTTCCTCCTCTCTCATTTGTTTTTATTCGCAGTTCGTTCTGTTCTGTTTTCTCCTTCATTCTGTTTTTTTCTTTGTCTGCTTTTCCCTCCCTCCCCCTCCCCATCCCCCCTCCCATCTCAGAAACAGTTTAATAGAGTGCCGTGATGAATTCCAAATGGTTTAGTCTAGTACCATTCACAGAATCATACCCATGTTTAAATAGTAGTCTGACTTCTACCACAGTGCAAGAGCAAGTTAAAATACACATTCTTTTTACGCTAACCGTAATTACTGTAGAAGCGGTTTTGTAGCCAGCATTTGAAATCATTTTCTCGAGTTGAGATGGACTCAAATTCCCTCCCGCGAGAAAGAAAAGTTCCGTTTAAATTTTTCGAAGTTTTCAAGCTGTCAGTATTCTCTCTTCGTGAATACGATTCACAACGAACGCAGTAGTAGCTCAGAGCAAATATTGTGGATCACAGACTGTTGCACTGTATATATATTAAAGTGTACAGTGCAACGACATAAAAGTGTTTTGTGAGTATTTGCTGATGATCATGTCTTCGCGTGCAATAAAAAGGAAAATTAACATCTGGGCTCAAAATGAGGTTCAAACTTTGTTGTATAAAGAGGAAAGTACGTGAACCAGGAAGCTCTGCTATAACAAAACATTTTATGTGAGAAAAAAATTAAAATATCACACACATTATTTTGTTATGTAACAGAAACGATCTTCTGGACACAATGGTAATGCCTGGGGCGCGATCAGTGTCGCTTTCATACAGCAAGACATTCTACAGCTTTCATACAGCAAGACATTCTAGCAAACGCATTGCTAAACGCCAGTCCCGGCATTTCCAAGTGGAATTCAGGAGATCTGAAGATGTACGCAATCATCCATGCGCATGGCCACTCTTTACTTTTTGCTACGTATTGAGCTAGACAATGCATACATCAGTCATTAAGTGAACGTGATAACAAAGGTTGGCATGTAAATAAATATCTTGTTTGTCTTTAAATGTCTGCACTTAAAAGTTGCTTCCATTTTTCCATCTAATTACAGGGACATGTGAAAGCACTACATTTGTTTAATTTTTTTTTTCCAGAGTTAGTTTTCCTTACCTGCCAGTTCCTTGTAAACTAATCAGCACATTGTGGCCCCCATCCTTTTTCCTATCCATTTCTAACACTGCAAGTTCTTTCAGTACCCAATTCCCATAACGGATCTGTATTTTCCGGGTTTCTTTATCTTCCCAAGTATTAAACTTGATATTTTTTTTTAATGTATTAGACAAGGTCCATGCAAATTTGCGTGAACAGAAATGTTTTTACATGTATTTTCTATTGTGCCGATTCGAGAGAGTATGTCTGAGCATTATATTTTATATCGTTTGTAGGTTCTGTCAAAATCAACTAATAATGATAAGTAACAATTTTCATCCCATCTGTGGGGACTTGGTCGATCAGCCTTAGTGAGCGGACGTTGCCAAAGAAAGTGTAGCGCTTCGAGATAAGATTGGCCTCGGTACCTGTAGCAGGTAAAGTAGTAAAAGAGCACATTTTTTTTACCCATTTTATCTTGGAGCAGCAAGCCATCACTCCATCATGACCATCATGAGAGCTTATTAGCTTTACATGATGAAGTTACCATTAATCTAACTATCCACGATGTTAGTGTCCATCAGCTGTGTTGATACTCCTGTATTTTAAATTTGGTGGAGATGTGGCTACAGTGTTTTCAGCAGAGACACTTGTTGCATCCCTGAAAAACTTCGACAGGATCGTAGCGAAGCGTGTCCGGTTCCTGCTCACACTGTTTTATAAATAATTGTGCTGTTGCAGACAGACATCTGGGCCAAAGGTTACAGCTTTGTCCGTGTAGAAATGCTCATGCTGCTTCGCTTTTTTCTCTCCCCCTCCCCCCCCCCCNCCCCCCCCCAAAAAAAAAATCACCCTTCACTCGTTCTCCAAACTGATTTTCGTAAACCTATAACCTGAGTCCTACAATAGGAATCTATTTACTGAGTGAGTGTATGTGTGTGAGTCTGTGTGTATGTGAGTGTGTGTGTGTGTGTGTGTGTGTGTGTGTGTGTGTGTGTGTGTGTGCTCGCGCGCGTGCACGTGTGTGTGAGTGTGCATATGTGCGTGCGTACGTGTGTGTGCATACATTAGGCTCACACTCTGTCTTTCCTATTTCTCCCCGTGTCAGTCATGTCCAAGTCCGTCCTTTCACTGCCCCCTCAGAACTGTAGTATTATTCATCCTTTAATGGCAAGAGATTACCCATAACCACCAGAATTTAAGACGAACAGCCCAGGTAACCGGTACAATCAAAGAGATAAAAACAAGTGGCGCCTTTTGTCTCTGAAAGTGCCGGAGAGGAGTTGTGGATTGAGGCAGACACAAATTTGCTCCTTGTCCGAGACATTACTAGCCAAGTACAAAGACATAGGTCCTGTGGTTCACCAACAAGAAAAATGTACTGCGTATTAATTTTGAGGAGTGCAACATGTTTCCAATGCGACCGATTTATTAGTATATATATTTTTTTTTCTCAAAGGCCAGCAGGGTATTTGGTTATGTAATTGTAATTGAATTGAAATCAGTGAAATTCTTCTTACTTCGTCTCTCTGGTTAGTATGGACCCCTGTCTTGTGCAAGAATCATAATACTATTGTTACGGTGATCTATGACCATTTAGGTCTAACTATGTACCGCTCGTTCAGTCCCATGGGTAGTTATGTTATCAGGTCGCACATCTCTAAAGTGTTGGATTTGCAAAGAGTGCGTGATACATATAATTACTTTCCGCTAATGTGGTCGAATGGAAACTACATTTTTCTCATTTACATTCCTGATGTATATCTGTTGTGAAATAAAACGGATACTAACTTGAAGTGAAATCTGCTGTGGAGCAGGCGCAGGTGGCTCTCTACACACATGTTCCTCGTTGTATTGCGACTTTGTAATTTGACTAATATTTATGACGTATACATTTTAAAGTCGCCATTAATGTTGTGATTTGCATTGCCCTTCATTCGCAACTGCCTTTCTCTTCTTACACATTTTTGCATTTTCCATTCCAGAATGATGGTCAACGTGAGTGTTCAGCCCCCCAACGTGACCGGCCTGGAAATTTTTGAACTGTATGGAAATCACACGCCTGTTCTAACCATTGATCGTTTCGTCACGCCAGTTTTCTATATCATTGGACTTCCAGCAAATCCTTTAAGTGCGTATATATGGCTGAACAGGAAAACACGAGCCAATAATTCATCGGCCATCTACTTAGGAGCCCTGTCCATTACTCACTTTGTTTTCCTGATGTTCCACATCATGCTGGAGTTACGATATGCCTGGAATATCAAGACCTATGACGGGTACGTCTCCTGTGAGATTTTCAGCGCATTAGTCGTCATCCCTCAATATCTTCCTCCGCTGCTAGTCCTTGGGTTCACAATCGAGCGCTACATCGCTATCTGTCATCCGTTTTCCAAGGAGCGCTACTGCACAGTGAAGCGAGCAGTGCTGGTGGTTATCAGCCTGTTCGTGTTCTGTGTGCTTATCAGCACCCTGCAAGCGTATTTCTGGACCTACGATGAAGGGTATCAGTTGTGTAATCACAGACCGGAACTGCGAGAGGGCACGTTCATCGAGCTCTGGACCTGGATCACAGAACTGTCTCTCTTTGGCGTGGCTCCTTTTGCTGCTCTGGTCTTCAATATTCTGGTAATTCGTGAGATTCGGAGATTGACCAGCGGTGGCCCGGCCCACACTGGCTCCAGTGACAGCAGCCAAGCGTCGACTGTCACCCTTCTCAGCGTTTCTTTCTATCTTATATGTACATGGTTACCCTACACAATTGTATACTCCATGTCCAAACAGTTCCCCATCGGCGATGTACAGATGAAGGCGGAAGACATTGAACTTGACAAAACGTGGCAGAGACACTTTCTATATAAAACCATCGCTGTTTGCCTTATAGAAATCACATTATCCAACTCGGCGTGTTATTTCTTTATTTACTATGCAACTGGTAAGCACTTCCGGGAAAGAGTCCATGACCTCCTTTGCCCAGCCAAATGCTTTCTGTGCCCAAACAAATGCGCTAAAACAGACAGCAGGAATCACGAAGCCAAGTCGTACATGGCAATAACGAAATCAAGCCATTATAATGGTACATCAGCCACATGTGTCTGAAATTCAGGAACTTAATTTTGGCGGTTTGATTCCCTAAATCAATGTCAGACATGGCCAAGACCACCGCAGGCACTGGACTCCGACAGGTGAACTCAAAATCTTATTGACTCTAGCTACTCATGTGTTGATGCACGACACACCAGCAGACACTGAGAAACAATACCAATGGAGTACAACAAGATGTAATATCGAAATGTGCCCGTTTTTTTCTTTGTGTGGGCAATGTACTTCCCAGTCTGCAGACAGTGAGATAAAGATATACAGTAAGCTCCATTACATTTTACGACCATCAGGACATAGATTGGAGGGAGGCGACAGCAACGATAGGATGTTTATCGTAAATCTGTCAGTCTTCATCTGATGCTGAATGTCCAACTCATGCCTATCGACCACTGACTATAGGCTTGACTTAAGTCGGAAAGAAATCATCCGTGTTGAATTAAAGCTTGGTATTTCACTCAGAGAAAGCTTGGAGAAAAATGAGATAGCATACATGCAACCATTTTATTAGCCTGGAAAGGCCTACTTTCTCATAAAATTGCTCCCTTCTTAAGTTTTTCAGTGCATACATGAATTCTGATTCTGTCATCAGAACCGGACGAAATATACATAGTATTTTGCATTAGCAGATCGTGTAATGTAGAAGTGATTGCCCTTCTAGCGATCGCCATCATAATATCCAAACTTTGTTATTGTGCTGTATATGTATAATAATTATTACTATTAGCCCCAGAATTAATGCATGTTTTTGATGTGTGGAAGATTGTAGCTCGGAGTAGCCAGGAAAGGGACAACAACACGAAGGTAAACTATTTTATCATGGACGACTTCTTTCCTGATCAAGTGTCCATGTGCACGTCAGTCATAAGTCAAAAACGTGTGGATCGTTTCTCCTTCCGAGAGATTATTTTTTAAATTATTATTGGGTAGGTTTTCCTTTAAACTTGTTTGCGGTAAATTTACTAAGTATGCGAAATGTATAATGGTACACAGTCCTAAAACTGTGAAATAAACTGTAGTGAATCGATATGAATCACAGTCTATTTGAAAATTATATGAGGTGAATTCCATTTTAATGAATTTTCCCACCTTGTACCCATGGGCCGGACGGGTGAGTTGGTCCTGTACGTAATGAGAGGAAGGAATGAAAAAAAAACAATACTGTCATTTACATAACTGTACTCAAGTGAATCAGAGACTTGCTGCGTTGTTCCATGAACTCAAGGCATGCAGGATAGAATGGCTTCCTGTAATTTGACTCATGCACATCTGGACTTGTTATAGTTTATCATTTGGCTCATGGCCTTCTAAAACTTCTGAGACTGTACCATTGAACTGATTCAACACCCATGTCGAATCGTACCTATTCGTAAGTACTAAGACATGTGCATTACTGTGCATGTAGCATTACCGTCTTAACAATCTTATGAGGTCTGTCTCAGAATAAAGTTCCCCTGTCATGCTGCCCTCACATATAATTATAAATACCCTTATTTTTGGTATCAACTGAAAGTCTATTCAAATACCTATTCAACATAAGAACCATCAAGTTCCAGACAATTGTCCATTCAATGTACCCAGCGGTCAAAGACAGTGACCAGTGACCGCTTGTCCAAGGTCATTAGTCCTTTTCTCATAGCCTCTTGAATCTGGTCCTCGTCCTCAAATCGACGACCTCGCAGCATTTCTTTAACCTTGGGGAAGAGGTAGAAGTCGCATGGGGCGAGATCAGGCGAATAGGGCGGGTGTTCCAATAATTCCCAGGAGTAGCCATCGAGAAGCTCGTTCACAGCTCTGGACTTGTGAACAGGCGCGTTATCGTGATGCAGGATAACGCCTTCTTCGAGCAAGGCGGGTCTTTTTTTTCCGTATTGCTGGTCTCAGTTTGTCTTTGAGGACGAACCTGTAGTAGTCACCTTTGACAGTTACGCCAGGTGGGACTGGCCAGCTCAGTATGATGTCACTCATGTCGAAAAAAACAATGTGCATCACCTTTCTCTCCCCTTGTTTTCTGGGGCTTTCTGTGGCCTCAGCGCATCCAAGTGAAGCCACTGAGCCGACTGTCTTTTCAACTCGGGATCAAATGAGTATTGCCATGTTTCATCTACAGTGACGATTTTACTGAGAAACTGTAAACCCTTTTGCTCAACACGGGTCAAAAAGTGCCGAGCCGCTTGAACACGGGCTTGTTTCTGCTCTAGTGTCAACAAGTGGGGCACCCACTTTGCGAAGACTTTTTTCTTGCCAAGATCGTTGATCAATATTCGGTGAACTGTTGCATTGGACAGACCAACTAATTCACTTATTTCCCTGCATGTTCTTCTCGTATCTTCCTCCACAACAGCTTTTTTTCTCGCAACACTGTCGCCACAAATGACGACAGGGTGCCTCCCAGTGTGCTCTTCATCTCTCATGTCAGACCTCCCACCTTCAACCTCCCTGATCCATTTTCTTACTGTCTGAATTGATGGGGCACTGTTCCCCATAACTTGGCAAAGATCACCCTGTGTTTCCACAGCAGACTTGCCGAGAAGAGTTAAAAACTTGATCAGAACTCGGACATCGTAGTGTGAGAAGGTTGCAGCAATGTTTTGCTCTGCCATTTTCCCGGATTTACCTTGGACAAAGTGCACAGGTACACCAAAAGTGACACGTCACAACTCTATGACACATTCACCAAAGCACTTGAAATTTAGCATCGAGATTTCTTAGATATGATGTCATTACGTCACAAAATTTGGTGGTTGTAGGTTGCGTACTTTTGAATTTATAGAGGAGGGAAACTTTATTCTGAGACAGACCGCGTATGTTTGCTATGAGTCTGCTATAAATGGACGGCTGGGTAAAAATTAATATTATATTCTTACGGCATGCGTATGTTATGTCCCTCGATTTTGTTTTTTTCAAGAATGAAAACTTCAAGTATGTCCTGCAAATTTTTTTTGACCATGACAAAGCATTGGACAATCATTATATTTTATAGAGAGTTTAATAAGTGTGTAAAATGAAATTGCATCTGGACCTGACCAGTTGATTCCTTTGTCGTGATAAGAGGATTGCCTCTGATCCTGCATGTGTAGCAGGAATAATCCCTCATTACGATGGTATTACACAGTGACGGCAGATTAAAGTTTGTGTGCACTGTCGATACACATACACGTAAAAAAAAAAAAATAATGCTCCAGACATTAAGGTAGTATACTCGACATTGTACTGAAATAGTCCTAAGTTATGTCGCCTTGTGATGACAAAATGTCAACAATAATAACGATGACGATAGCTTTATTAAACTCAGGTACTCCAGGTACAAATGAGCACACATATTTAGAGACATCCTCACTGTATGATATTATTTTCATGACATGGCGGCATTATTTCTGATTTGGAGATATTAGAGACTTCACGATAACAACTGCTTTGTCATTATTTGTGTAAACACTATGAACATTGTAAACACTTTAAAAACACAACACTTGAATAATTTAACTATGATATATTTTTTCTCCCTGTACTGAATATTTCCTTGAACACAAAACATATTATGAGATCAGTACTGTGGTAACATTCAGATAAAATACTAAATTTATGGAACAAAGTTTGTTTCTTCTGGTGATTCTCAAATGCAAGAGGCGTTAAATGAAAGACTGCACGGAGGGGTCGTCTCAATTTCATAAGCCACTAGATTTAGTGGCCTATATGTCCTCCTCATGTATTACTGCAACCTTGAGAAAAGATTGGTCTCATAATGTATTATATTCAGGAAAATATTCAGTAACATAAGAAAATCATAGCTGATTATTTGAGTGATACGGTTTTAAAGTGCCTCAGTATATTACAATCAGTTGTCATTCAGTGCATTGCCTAATACCTTGCTCTTGTTAAAGTTGTACATAATAGTTTTAGTCAATACTGTAAAAACAATATATTACGCTTTGTTGTCTTTTACGTGCCTCTAGTATTCGAATACTGATGTTGCTGTAAAACTGCCATAAGATACATTTAAGTTGTTTTGTTTCTGGGAATCTGATTCATGGGTTAATGTGTGCATATCAGCGTTGACATTTTCAAACAATGTATACAATGCAGTATACAATGTATACAACCGTTGTTCTTGTTGCTTATAGTTGGGGTTTTTTTTTCGTGTGTGTCATGCAAGTTCATAAGTTCATGAACTGGTGCTGTTCCGGTAAGAATCTTATCTGTGATCTAACAAGTTTATATGTTTGACACCAATTTACTAAACTGATTCAAACAGGAGGAAGGATGTGTCGCGCAGTGGACAGCAGTCACGGTACTCCTCTCCATCGCCAAAATATTTGCCTGGGTTCATAATAAGAGGATGCAGAAAAAGAAGAAGATAACCCTCTACCACTTCACCTCCACTCCCCACCCCACGTTTCCTCTCCCCTTTTCTCCTTCCCCTCCCTGTTTTAAGACTATTGCCAACAATACAGTGCAGTGCGTTCACGGCTTTACTCGTATAGGATGCTGAGCAATTACGATGCCAGCTTCCAAGATTGTTTTTATCTAAGTTACTGTGTTCAATAAAGGGATAGGAGAAGTAAGAACCATCGTAGTAACATTATAGTCTGTTTAGAAACATTTGCCCCTCATTACAGTCCAATATCTCAAAACCTGTCTGATTGATTTTT
>JAWQUT010000007.1:5685504-5703886 GCA_033807755.1 Ellobium chinense | reverse complement strand
CCCCCCCCCCCCAAAAAAAAAACAACAACAAAATTACTCATCATTTGATAGCCAAATCTATATATGGATACATGTTTCAATATTATGCATGTACATGACATTGAACAATGATATTAAACCTTCTTTTGTCTGGAATAAATCTGCAGGCCATGTTTTAGGCCCTTGGTAGGTCATACCTTGACCCACGGATTAGCGACTGGACACGCTTGGTCTTTATAAATCTCTGATAACCATTTACTGTCGAAAATGGTTATGAGTATTTGCGAAAATAATCTGCCTTCTCGCGTAACAGAAAGGATTATAATTTCATGGCGTAACGAACAGAATACCTTACAAGTATGAAAAATGGCGAGATTGTTTTGTGCAGGATCTTACATCGCATGAAACAGAATTGAATTGAATTGACTCGACAAATCATGACGTACGGAGACCTTCGTCACTTTCTACTGATGACGTCTAAGTCGTGTCGTGACCCGCCAAATCCGATGGAATCAGCTTTACGGAACGACAAAGTGATAGAGAGTACAGAAAAGAGAATAATTACAGTATCTCAGAAACGCTGACATGCCGCGTACCGATTCAGTGGGTTCATACCCTTAAAATGACTGATGACTTAATGTTAACAGTGTCAATATTGAACTAGTCTATAGTTTAGACATTTGTTAGAATGTGTTATTGACAGCGTTTGATGACATAATTTTTAAAAAATGCTTACTGAGAGATAATGACGTCTTTTGACATAGTCTACATATATAATAGACTATTATGGACACCAAATACTGTACTTTATGTTATGATATTGATGACCTATGTAGTTATGTATTGACGTCAATGTGACAGGATGCTGTTGATAAGGTGAGAAAGGATTGTTTCATGAGGACATCAGCGTCAAAACGTTGTACATTAAAGAGAATGTTTATCCCATGGCTTATGGTCAGAATGCAAGTTCTTAGTTGCTTGTAAATTACATGTCGGTACTTTTTGTAGAGTTTCGTTTGTGTAACCTCATTTCAATTTCATTAGTGTAAAGCTACGCATGTTCTTCAGTAAATAATACAGTTCAAGCTTGTGCTATGTTGGTGTTGACTGGTATTCGTATTGAGTTCTGATGTTCTTGTGTCGCGGCCATTACAGTTTGGCGTGCCGTGGGAGTGGTGATGACGAAGATGGTGTTGGTGGTGCTGATGACGGGGACGGTGACAGTGGGAGCGCTGTTTCAGGTCGTGATGGTGACAGCGGTGGTTATGAATAATATATATGATGCCACCGGTGGTAGAAACTGTTGTGGTGGTGGTGGTGCCGGCAGGAGTGATTGTTGTAATGTGTCTTCGGCTACATGATGGCAGTTTTGTACAGTCCAGTCTCCAAACCTGTCGTCTTAGGTGAGGGCCAGTGTGAGTCACTTAGCTGACTGACTGTAGTGAAGGTGATGATGACGACGATGATGATGACTGAAACAATGTGTCATTCTGCTCAGGCAATACACAAAAGCTGTTTTAAAAACACACACAGTGATTTTTGTTTTTAATCAACTATTCGTGTGCAAACACTTCTTCAGGACTAGCAAATGAAGGAAGAAAGATCCAATGACACACTATAGTGAACAAGACTCCCCAGGACCAATAGAAATAGAAATAAGGATAGAAATAGAAATATAATAACCGGGTGTTGTTTCAAGCCCGATAAAGCATAATTTCTTTATCCGCGTTGTCTCTGGTGAGTATATGAGTAAATGATTACTACTTCCTGGTTCTTGCAAGAAATACGCATAGTGCCAGGAAATGAGTACCCGGGTATATGACTACATTTTGGCCAGGCGTAACATATCGTCATTGTTCTAACATAGTGATGGAGATCGATCGGGCTAGTTTTCAGCTAGAGCTAGACTTTTTGGGATACCAAAAGCTGGTCAGTTTCTGGTGTTCGTCAAAATCACAATAGCTATAACTAAAAATCTAATTCGAATTTTGTAATATTGTTTATCAAATAATAAAGCAGTCGTGGTAAGGATACACATGGTGTAAATAACTCAGTACCCTCAAAAGGCCATCCGAGTCACTATGTCAGAACAGCGACGATACAAACACACACGACAACGATGATGATGTTGATGATAATATGAAGGGTAAATTATTCTTCATCTATGGTAGTTTATGCACATTCAAGAGAAATATCATAATGCTTGATCTCCAGACCAAAATTCACCCTTCTGAATAACACAGTCGTGTCAAGAACGTTAAGCAAATGTGATAAACAAAATACGCTGCACACAAATTCTAATCTGCAGGAGATGAAGCCAGAATTATGATTTCTTATAAAATGGAACTATCCACCGCTATAACAGCACAGACACATGAGCGCTCTTTGATAGAGAAAGGCAATCTGTATGCTAGATCCATTTATGGTGATGATGATGATGATGATGATGGGTTGATTTGATGAGTTCTGTGTGAGTGCTTCTGTCGATGTTCGAGGAGGCTAAAATGATGTTGTTACATAGGATTATGTCAGACAGATCGAATAATCTACGTGGGAAAGAAAGTTGTTGGGTGCCCATCTAATGATGAAAGACATGGGGAAGATGCAAATATTGCCCTATATTGTGGGTTTAAACCAAGAAGTGTATCATGAACAGTATTCCTACTTTCAGCAGCTTACTGGTAGCTCGTGATGCAGCGTATCGTGCTGTTATCCTCTTGGGGCACCAAAGTTCCCTCTTCACCGGTGACTTTTGTTTTAATTAAGTGTAAGAACGCACAAGAGGTAGTCTAGTTTCCTTCGCTCTATAATTGCCCATTAGAGAAACTCGGTAAATCAAAATAGTCACTACTGATGGCTTCTCAGCTCTGCGCTGGCATCTATTAATCAATGAGTCTGTTAGACTAGGACATGTCTGTACAAAGCTAGAAAGCTCTCTTATTTTAATGAAAGCATTAGATTCATTTTCTTATAAATATATGTATGCCTTCCGTTATCTTAACTTCTATAATTTAATTGCAATATAATGAAGTGAACAGTGATGCCTGCGCATATTTTGACTCCACTGACGCGACCAGGGCAGTAACAACTTTGCTCGACCCTCGGTCGCCCTCCCCTCTCCCATCCGACACACACACACACACACACACACACACACACACACACACACACACACACACACAGAAATAAATAAATAAATAAATAATTTTGGTCATCATTGTATCATGAAGTGCAATCTCTTGCTCCCTTTATCTCTCTCTCTCTCTCTCTCTCTCTCTCTCTCTCTCTCTCTCTCTCTCTCGCTCTCTCTCTCGCTTGCTTGCTCGCTTACTTGCTCTCTCTTTCTTTCTTTCTTTCTCTCTTTCTCTCTCTCGCTCCCTTGCTCACTTTCTCGCTCGCTCTCTCTGTCTACTTTTCACTTCTCTTCTTTTTTTTTCTTTTTCTCTTTATCCCGTTTCTCTCCTTCTTTCTTTGGAGACTCCTGATTATCACACAGTCCTCAAAACTATTATCTGAATGCACACCATGGCGTGATTAATAAAGCAGCGAGTGATCTGATCTCTAACCGCTGGTTTTGTACAGAATCCAAGCATCTACAATTATATCACGCTCTCATTTGGTACAATGAAGAAAATACTTGGCAATGATTACTCGGAATAACAATACATGCCTCTCTCTCTCTCTCTCTCTCTCTCTCTCTCTCTCTCTCTCTCTCTGTAGCACACTAACCTTTCTTCTNACACGGTGCTACACGCTGTTAGGCTATAGGCCCTATCCAACAGATAGACACTAGACTAGAACAGTACACGATGGCATCGAGAAAGAGAGCTGCATACACTCTGGATTCCAAGAAGTAGAGTTTTTGTGTAAAGACTGGGGAGGGGAGAGGAGTGTTAAAGATTTTAGATTTTTGTTTCTCTGGTACTTATTGGTGGCTATACTTGATTAACAGAGGACACATGTCATTTACTGCACCAATGTTTTTTCATATTATGTAAATGAGGTTGAATGAATCATTTATTTTCAGTTTGAACCTGCGGATCTTCATTGTTTTGTATTGTGTGTTGTGTTTTGGTGTAATCTGGGTGGTGGATGGATATAAAGAACTACTGATATAAAGAACAAATATTTTTGCCCAGGCCTGTTCTTTATATCAGTGTTCCACTGTATATCACGCTCTCATTTGGTACAATGAAGAAAATACTTGGCAATGATTACTCGGAATAACAATACATGCCTCTCTCTCTCTCTCTCTCTCTCTCTCTCTCTCTCTNCTCTCTCTCTCTCTCTCTCTCTCTCTCTCTCTCTCTCTCTCTCTCTCTCTCTCTCTCTCAATATCCTTAGATTAAGTATTACAGATTAAGAAGACTACATAAAGTAAGTTTCAAGTTACCTCTTCAAATTCACTGTAACTTCCTCAGATTAACTAAACTTAGGTCTATGCGACGGCTCTGACATAAGGGAGACAAACGAAATTTTTCAAGACCAGAGAATAAATTCTATTACTGCCCTTCACACTTGAGGCGATGCTTGCCTGCTGAACTACAGTATGTTGACAATCTACTGGACCGGTTCTTGGCTGTTTACCTTTGAAACGCACTGAGGGTTAGTTTTCAATTTTAAAAAAAGAAAAGCGTAAGCGGTTGTTTCCGGTAATCTGCGTGCCAAGCGTATAAGGAGATGCTGTGAAATGCTGGGAATGTTCAACAAGGAAGGAAAGAAAGATAGGGCACAGTAAAAGTAGAATATCCAATGATTAGGGTACCATTTTTTATCAGATCCACGAACAGAATATTTGCCCATTACCCTCATGTGTAACAGAGGTCCTCATTACAGGTGCTGTAACCTTTCCACAACATACAGATGTAGGGGAAAGGAGAGCTGTAAGAAGGGGAGGGAGAGGAGAGGGGAGAGGGAAGGGCGGTGTCACTCTAGAAATTGCTTTCATACCTACATTAGATTCTCACCAACAAATTTTGAAGTTACCTCCCTCACATTCCCATATTTCCTGACACATCAAGATCGGTAAAGCAGAATGTGTCGAACGAGCAGTGCAAGGTAAAGTTTGTCCACGGTATTAATTGTAGAATGTGTTTTTATTTTTTGATCTAAGACCCAGGCTTCAATTGACGGGACTACGGATATACAAAGGTTGATTTACTCAAAAACGACTCCATAGAACTGATTCAGATGAGGATTGGTTCTATAGGTCACACTGTTTCAAAGAGATGATCTTCCGAAGTTGCACTTACATGCATAAATAAGAAGGATATGCCTTGTTCGTGCTTTCGTGTATTCTGCACGTTCAAAAAGATGGAGGCTATTCTTCATTAAGAAATTCAGGTACCAGATATGAGGTAGGCCATCATCGAAGCCTTGTCGCCTACAAGTAGCTCTTACCAGCAGTTTACATCACAGTGTGATGCTACATGTATTTAATGGCGAACGTATTCGTTGCAAACAGTGAGTCTTCAGAACGTTTGAAATTATTCAGGTCACTGCTAAGAACTATACAGGATGTATAGTCCAGTCATTAATGATTTTATACCCCCAAAAAATGTGGAACTTTTGTTCTGCAATGTTCTTAGTACAACTTAAAATCGTTTCCTTTCGTTTAACTTGTAAGACTTGCATGAAGCCTCCTCCTCCTCTTCTTCCCCAACTGCTTCTTATTCTTATTGTAGTAAATGGAGAGAAAAATGGATTGTTTCTTTTGATGATGTTGATGTTGAGCGGCGGGGAGGCGAGCTTGACTATGGGCTTTAGCCTAACTCGAGCCTCAGCCGGTCAGTAGTACAGTAGTAGTTGTCATGAACAGACGTCAGGAACACAGCAGTGTAGAATGGACGACATCAAAGTTTATTTACATGTAATGCAGATAGCATGTTATGACATCAGTCACAACATCCAGACTACCTACCAGCCTTGTGGGGAGAATGCATGAAGAGCCTCGCAGGCGCTGAGGCGTAGACTCCGACTAACACCAGACTCGAACTCAAAAGCATCTTTTTCTCGCTCGCTCTCTCTGTCTACTTTTCACTTCTCTTCTTCTTTTTTTTTTTCTTTTTCTCTTTATCCCGTTTCTCTCCTTCTTTCTTTGGAGACTCCTGATTATCAGGGCTTCCTGTACTGCGTAGGGGAAGGGGAAATTGGTGTGAAATATAACATGGTCACGCGGACATATCCGAGAGCTCTTATGTCAGAGGCCTCTAGCCTAATCTTGCGATGCGCTAATCTGGCATCAATGTGGGGAAAATGGACAATGGCTGGACACTTA
This sequence comes from Ellobium chinense, assembly GCA_033807755.1. Classification (NCBI taxonomy): domain Eukaryota; kingdom Metazoa; phylum Mollusca; class Gastropoda; order Ellobiida; family Ellobiidae; genus Ellobium; species Ellobium chinense. The sequence continues at coordinate 5,697,630 of JAWQUT010000007.1, read as the reverse complement.
ACGGAGGCTGGCAGGATAGCTGTGCAAGTTACATCAATTTGTAGGGCATAGCAAGATAAACAAGTTGCACATATCATCCCAAGTCCTCAGAAAATTGATAACTAGAAAACATGATCTAAATGTGCTGAGAGGCAGCTTACCTTCTTCTGTTGCATAACATTAAGCGCCAGTAACTCAGCGAAGAAATAACTGTATGTCATAAATGATAGTCTAGTGCAAATGATTTGTATCAGACAGATGTTTAAGTGACATAAGTTTGATGAATGTTGCTTTGGTGGTTATTGAGAAAATTACAGTTGAGTGCTGGTGTGAAAGCACAAATTTACTACATTATTCTTATCTTCTTCTTCTTCTTCTTCTTCTTCTTCTTCTTCTTCTTTTTTTTTTTTGGTTCTCTCCCCCTTCTTCTTCTTCATTTTGTTGTTGTTGTTGTTGTTGTTGTTGTTGTTGTTGTTATTGTTGTTCTTTTTTTTCTTCTTCTTCTTCTTCTTCTTCTTCTTCTTCTTCTTCTTCTTCTTCTGTAACTTAAAGACAATTAACAGATTTTATGCCTCCAGTCCTTGATCCCAGGGTTTATCATAATCGTATTTAGAGTAGGTACCAACTTAGTAGCCCTCATTTGAATCTTTCAAAGTTCTAGCATTTGAATATTGCTGGTATGGGGACCAAACTAGTTTACGCCATTATTGTATACTCTCCCCCTCCCCTCCCAAATAAACTTCATGTATCAGCCCTTTAAAAGCAACAGAGATCGTGACTCAATCTGCTTGTCAAAGCTACAACAAGAAACAAGAAAAATTAACAACCAAAATCTTGATTTACAGAAAAGACCAAACAAAAAAAAAAGCGGTGCTTATGCAGTGTACGGGAGCCTCAGCTACCTGCAATGTTCAAATACCTAATTTCCTTTGAATGTTCATTCCCAGAATAACTAAAATCATGTAGTAGTTTTTTGGGGTTTTTTTCTTTCTGTACACCAGTTCCATCCCTGATCCCTACCCCTTTCCTCAAAATTGCTAAGTAAATAAAATAAAGTATGTAAAAAAACAGAAAAAAAGTAAAAAAGAAAAAAAATATGTAATGTTCTTCGTCAGTGTGTCATGAAGTGAAGTCTTCATTCCCTTCTTCTCCCTCTCTCTCTCTCTCTCTCTCTCTCTCTCTCTCTTTCTCTCTCTCTCTCTCTTTGTCTCTCTCGCTCTCTCCTCCCTCTTTCCTATTTTCTCTCTTCTTCCATTTCTCACTTCTCTCTTTCTTTTGTTTTCTCGTTTTCTCCGGGACTATTTAATTGTACAGTGTTTTGAGTATCTTTATCCACATAGAAAAAAGATGCATAGGCCTAATCACTAACAGACCACATTTTTTTTAAAAACCAGGAAGATATTGTATAGATACTGTTAAAACTTATTATCAAATGTGACTTCAGTGTCTGTCTTCTTTTGTGTCACGATATACAGGCTATCTTCCATCGTCTGTGTTCGTTGGGCAAATATACCCCTTTCAATACTTTGATTTAGCAGTTTGCTTTAAGAGATTCTTAAGCGCCTAACAGGCTGCTCTGTAACTTGCTATGAACAAAAGTGATATTTTCTGTGTCATCAAGTGGACTTATCAATTTATATTTAGTGAAACATTTCTTCTGCATGTGATGCACATGCAGATGTAAAAATCATAAAAATTTATAGACAAATGAGCTGGATTTTCAATCATTTTGGTAAAATGTCTGCGCTTTTCTTGGTCACATTGGCCATTTTCCACCTTCTACAGACTCTGAGAACTGTAATCACGAGCCAGCTCAGGTGTGACCCAGTTTTTCCCTGTCTAATGTCAACAGTAATATCAACAATGACTGTGTGAATACTCAGGTATTTTTTCCTAGTAGCCCAGATTTAGACCATAACAAAAACAATCATCTCAAGTTTGACCGCACTTGCAATCCAGTGTTTGTGAACTACTGTGGCCAGTGTTATTCAAGGCAACAGCTACTGGATATAAACAGACAACTGAAACAACCCCTAGCTCTTCATAGCCTAGCAAGAATATCAGTGCTTGGTATTGCAAAGCCTGCTCAGGTACTCGAAACATCATCTCTTTCCCAGAACGATATTTAAAAGAGACGCAGAAGAGGCAAAAGGGGAGGCTGTAGAAAACAAAGGCCAATCATGGTGACGTGCAGCAGTTCAAAAAGTTAACGGGACGGTAAAGAGCTCTTGTGTGAAGGCAAATGTGAATTTCAACAACTTAATTCGTATTGACACCAGACTGACCTTGCAAGAGAAATCTCACAATCTGAAAATTTCATTGTTAAATGCACAGTCGATACGAAATAAGACCCTCATCCTCAGTGATCTCATTGTGAATACCGACAGTGATATGATGTTCATCACTGAGTCTTGGCTTAGTCCAAATGGTGATGATGCTCTCATGCATGAACTGACTCCACCAGGTTATAAACTTTTTCCAACACCAAGGGTCACAGGTAAAGGAGGCGATCTGTGCTTGATATGTCAAGAATCCATCAACATCAAAAGTACTGCCGTTGAGTATAAATCATTTGAAGGACGTGAATTCCAAGCGTCATCCAAAGGACAAACAACAACATACGTCTGTCATTATCGTCCACTTCCAAATAGGAAAAATAAACTGTCAACCAGTATGTTCGTGACAGAGTTCTCAGATTTGCTGGACAGATATATTTGCAAGGTGGGCGAGGTTATTATTTTGGGTGATTTCAACCAGCATTTTGAAACAAATACGATGGATATGTCCAGACCATGAAAACTGTATTGAACAATCAAAATTTACGCCAGATTATCGACAAGCCCACCCATCGCCGCAACCACATCTTAGACTGGCTTATCATCCGAGAAAACGATGTTTCAGTTCATGAACATCGCCAAACCAAAACCACCCAAGCGGTCTGTGTCATCTCGGAACATGAAATGTGTAGATCATGAAAAGTTTTCCAGTGACTTAAGGCAGAATGAATTTTAATGTCGAGGAAACTGACATTGCTGACACTTATAACACCGTGATGCGCCAGCTCCTTGACAAGCACGCCCCACTGGAAACCCGCATAGTTAGCAGTCGTCAGTCAGCGCCAAGCATCGAGTTGAAGCAGGCTAGGAACGTCGTCGTGCAGAGAGAAAGTGGAGAGGATCAAAATTATCTATTCACAGGGATTTTTTTTCAAAAACTGAGTCAAAAAGTAAAACATCTTATAAAAACAAAAAGAACCAATTATTACAGTTCCAAGATTACCGAGTGTAAATCATCAAAAGCCCTTTTTGCCATTTCCAACCAGCTCAGTGGAAAAGTGAAGTCAAAAACACTCCCAGACAACATTCCCGGTGGGGAATTACCTGATGTGCTGTGCTCTTTCTTTAATGACAAAGTTGTGAAGATCAGGAAAGAACTAGATTCTCAGAACACTGAACCTGAATATGAACAATTTATAGGAGAATCTTTTGAAGAGTTCCACATGGTCAACTGTGAAACTGTAAAAAATATTATTATGGCATCTGCCCCCAAGTCATGTTCTTTGGATTCTATTCCAAGTGATCTGTTGCAGCATCATATTAAATGATCTCATTGAGGTTATAACATCTATTATCAATGTATCGCTGAGCAAGGGAGCAGTTCCATCATCATTCAAAACAGCAGCCGTTATACCTTTAATTAAAAAGCCCAACCTTGACCCTAATGAACTGAAGAACTACCGCCTAGTTTTAAACTTACCTTTTCTTTCAGAAGTACTGGAGAAGTTCTCTGTCAACTGAAGAACACCTTATCAAGAATAAGCTCATTGAGCCTTTTCAATCGGCATACAAGGAAAACCACAGCACAGAAACCGCGTTACTGAGAATCACATCTGATTTACTAAATGCTGCTGATGAGGGTATGATTTCTGTTCTCTCACTCCTAGATCTGTCTGCCGCGTTTGACACCCTTGACCATAATATTATGTTTGAAAGATTGTCAACTTCATTTGGATTGTCTGATACTGTACTTGACTGGTTTAAATCATATTTACGTGGTCGCTCCCATTTGTGACCATCAATGGTATTAATTCTGTCCAGTATTCACCAGATTTCCGTGTCCCCCAAGGATCCGTCCTCGGGCCTGTTCTGTCCACAATATACACCCAGCCACTTGGAGGTATAATTAAACAACATCTCATGCAATACTACACGTATGCTGATGACACCCAGCTATAACACATCAGCATTACCAAGTCAGATAACACCACTAATTGAAGATGTACAAAGATGTATAGACGCTGTAAAGCTTTGGATGACAACAAACAAGCTAAAAATGAATGATGATAAAACAGAAATCACTCCATGTTCCACTGGAGCTAAGATAAGTTCTTTTGATGAAACCCACATTCAAATAGGCAGTGGCAGAGTTGATTTTTCATATAAAGCTAAAAATCTTGGTGTGTATTTGGACAGTGCACTGTCAATGTAACCCCAGATGAACCACCTGTGCAAAGTGTTGTATCTCGAATTGAGAAGAATCAGCCAGTTAAGATCTTACTTGGATACAGGGGCAACGAAAACGCTCGTATCAGCTTTTATCCTGTCTCGGTTAGATTATTGCAACTCCCTTTTGGTCAACCTTCCTGATGAAAATATGTCTAAAATCCAGCGTATTCAGGACAACACTGCAAGGCTAGTGCTCAAAAAGTCAATGCGGCAACACGTAACACCTTTATTAAAAGAACTTCATTGGTTGCCCGTAAAAACCAGAATTGATTATAAATTGGCTTTGTTTCGCTTTCGAGGCCTAAACAGTAATTTTCCATCTTACATTACTGACCTCCTTGTACCTTACACCCCATCAAGAAGACTAAAATCATTTAATTCAAATCCAATAACAATACCACGCGCTCACCTGAAGAAGTATGGGGAGTGAGCATTCACATTTTTAGGGCCATCTATTTGGAATCCCCTCCCTGACGAATGAGGTATTTTCAGACGGGTCAGTTACACCACATGATTTAGGGATTGCTAGGATATCTTGATAAATGACGAGTATTCATACATAAGCAGAGCATGTAAACAAACCAACGTGTGAGCAAGATTTCCTAGGTCAGGTGATGGAGCTGAAAATACCTAATTAAGATCACTGAACAGCCTTGATAGATTTAAATCAAAGTTGAAAACACACTTGTTCAATAAATATTTTGATTTATAATTCATGCCCAGCCCTGACTATGCCGAATTAGGATGTGATATTATGTGTGGCTGAGACTATGGTGAATTAAGGTGAAGTCCGTATTGTCCATTAGTATGTTTTAAAGAATGACTGCTCGACTGTGTCAATGTACATTTTCGCTTTGTAAAGCGCATAGGGCCCACACTGTGGGGAGTTGGCGCTATAATAATGTTCTATTATATATATATATTATATATACATCATATATTCATGGGCTTACGACTCGATTTAAATTCCATGACTGGATAACTATTATTAATATTCGAGTTTAGCGGTCCCATGAAGAGGAAACTGGCAAATAATTTCCCTTGCTGCTGATCTCAGAAAAAGGCGTTCAATCCAGTGAGGTTTGTTCCTAAAATGTTCAATATAATATCTAACAGTCCAGTGACTTCTAGAAGAACCTTGAGGTTGGTGACGAGACGACAGTTTTGTACGACGTCTCATTGGTTCGGCGACACCGTTGGTAGAATTAGTCTATTTTTTTGGAACAGAAGAGCGCGTTCTCAGGAAATCCTACCCACAATTCTCTACTTTACCGTGACTAGGCCAAAAAACATGGCGGAGAACAGCGGTGAATCGGCGAAATCTGGTGTTATCACCATAACTGTCAAAACGCCGAAAGAAAAGCACAGTGTTGAAGTTAAAGAAGGAGCTTCAGTACGAGAGGTAAGATATTCTGAAAGTTTTTTGTCAGTTTCCTTTAAAGTGTCGAACTAGGGTTAGAGATATGGTGTCGGGATCGGGACGCTGACGATGTGTTGCCAGATTGATGACATTTGACCCTTCAGATAATCGATGTAGAACATGCTAGATCTTTCTCACTTTCTGTCCTCATATGTCTACTACATGGGATCTTATTCTTAATAATTGATTAACAGTAGTGTAGAGTTCTGTGCCTTCACACTAGATCTAGACTAGAAGGATAAAAAATATGAATGGAAGGGATTTCAGGTTGTAAAATGTAAGGGAAACTTGGACCTAATATTAGTAATAATAGACTATAGACTAGACTAGGTCTAGTATTTTGTCTGGTTTGGTGTCACCCTAGACTAGTTTATTTTGTCACGGATGGTCTTGGTCTAGATCTGTTCTCCAGTCTCTGGTCCTCTACAGAATAGATCTAGATTCAGATCTAGATCATTGGAAGGAGTTCTGAATGAGACTAATTTCCGATGCTCTTCGACGGGCACTCCTTAAGAATCATGGTCCCATCTGTAATGCTCGACCAGGGTGATATTTGGACTTTGGTGGGTATCATCTCAAGTATCAAATACACAATATCGCTTAAATTCTGATTACTAATAAATAGATCTATGTCTCTTACCACATGCTCAGTGCAGTGAACATGTCTTGAACTTGAAGTTCACAATGGTATTTTTTTTTAATGGGGGAAGGGGGAGGGGTGTGATTGCATTACGAGTCCAAACTAGAATTGTTAAAGAAGTGAAATGTTTCCATAAATAAAACTCTGTGTGTGTGTGGATGTTAGTATGTGTGTGCGTGTGTTTGGATAGGTGTGTCTCTGTTCTGTGTGTGTTTGTAAAAATAATGACATTAAATTTTGGCCAGTTTTGACCATAATTAAAATTTAATGACAACATAGGGAACAGGAACTCGGACTCTTCCATTTTTTGTAAGGCCGATGTAATAAATTCATCTCTGAGTCAGATCAATTCCTACAAGGATAAGTGCTGCTCCATCTTTTTTTTTTCTTTTTTACTAAAAGGCTGACCAATCAAATGAAACAGTGCATGGCATGGTACTTGAATGAGCTTGTGTGCAAGTGATTAAAAGTGTGTGTTTGTTTTTAACTTTCACAGTTGACATGTGCATAATATGTGCATAGTTTACACTACTTGAAACTTGTGAACTTTTATAGACACTTTTCCCATGTTACTTTCATTTAGGGATCGCCTCAAGGTTAAAAATAAAACCAACGGAAAACTGCTCTTGAACTCTAAATGGAAATCATAAAGTACATCTGACTTGGCACAGGGACAGTGAAACTGCTTCTCCAACAATACAATGTCACTCATTAATGTTTACACTTTCCTCTCAGAATCAGACACAACACATCATTCATCATGAAAGTACAACATGTAATACTATGTGTTGAATTCTGACATAAATAATCAGAATAACTAATTCTTTTAGTTCTACCCCAATGCAGTTCTGTTTGTCTTTTTTGCTTTTGTTTCTTGCATTCATACTGTGTATGAACGAACATAGTAAAAAACTCCAGCACACACGCACAGCGATATATCAGAACACCAAAAATATAATACTTTATTCAGTGCACATTGTATTTGTTAAAAATGTACTTGAAACAAAAATTAGTAAGTACATCGATACCAAGTACAATATCATTACCTCTGAATAGTGACCCAGAGTAATAGGTATTCAATAATTCATATCCGCCCATCTGTATCAGATGTAAACAGATGGGACCACGATTCTTAAGGAGTGCCCTTCGACAGACATTAGAAGAAAGCACTTGCCTCGACTAAGTCTCCTTTCTTATTCAGTTACTGGGCATTAGGTTGATATTTAGCAGTAGGGTTAGGGTTTTATATTTATATGTATATAGGCATGATTTGTGGTAAATGGTGTGTCTCAGTCAGAATTAATTCCAGAGCATCTTTGGCATTTCCAGAGACAGCCAGCGCTCTTAGACACAGACTTTAAAAGAGCTGTAATATCTACCCTACGGAAGTGCTCTCTTTTTATGATAATGGTGTCCCATTTACTGATGAAGAGGAAGCATGTTTCTTTCACTTTTCATAGTAGTCGACTTAATGGACCAGTGCACGAATGGCTGAACGCATGAACAGTGTCATGATTAGATTAACTGCCTATAATGCATTCCTTCATGCTTTATTGATACACTAAATCAACTTTCTACAATTTACCTTAAGCCTAGTCTATGTTCCTACATGAAATGTAACTATAGGCCCTTCTTAGTTATAAATGGTAGCATTGCTGAGAATTAACTAGAACAAATAGCAGGCCATATGTTAGGCCAAACCAATCATATTTGTAGTTTTCAAGTGAGTGAAAATTCTGTAAGTAAGCTGTTTATAAACAGGCTACTGACACACATTGCCATGTGATCTGTTGCTATCTCCCTTATTATGTACTGAAGATAACCCAAAGAATAGAATCTAGCCTGTTGAGATCTAGATCAAGATCTAAATAACTGTAGACAAGTCTAGATTTGCTCTACTTCCAGCTTTACAACTTCCAGAAATCAGAAATTCTGTCACTCATTTTTACAACTTAGACTTTGCAAAATCATGTTGAACTAGTATCAGTCCTCTCTGCTCAATTTCTGTAATGATAATCATGGAATAGAGGAAAGTATGAATTATTCCTATGCCATAATATGGGTTGGGTTCAGTAATTTTTTTTCATCAGTCATTTATGTTTCTTTGCAGATATGCTTTAAAGCTTGTCTTTTTAAACTCATGATTAAGCTGCATTGACTGTGTATGTTTTTTTTTGTTTCAGTTGAAAGAGGAGATTCAGAAAAAATTCAATGCTCCTTATGAGCAGCTTTGTCTTATCTTTGCTGGGAAAATCATCAAGGATGAAGACACATTGGAGCAACATGGAATTAAAGATGGATTGACTGTCCATCTTGTCATTAAGTCAGCAAATAGAGTAAGTACTAGAGTTGTGTTGGAAGCCTTTTTTCCTTCCCTGCTCTATATACTTCTTTTAACTTCCAGCAAACACTGCTTTATGTTGAAGATCCCTATCTGTGTTTTGACTCTCCTCACACTTCCTTTCACCATGATAAAGTTTCAGATTTATTTCTGCCTTTAACCAAGGGCGGGAGCTGAATTCCTGACTCACAGGGTCATACTGTATTCTCCTGACTGACCTAATAGTATTTCTATGTCAGAGTTTTTAGTCTGAAAGATTCACAGCCTGTTACTTGTCTTTCCATTCATAGACAAGATTAGATTGGAATTGAATTTAAAGTCTCCAAAAATAGTATATTTTATTTTTTAAGAACAGAGGAAATAGAATGATGAAGCAACTCAAGATTCAAATAGAGACTTTAATGTTAATCACGGTGTCCAAAAATTTTGCCTTTGTGTACTTCTCTTCTGGTTATAGACCGACAGTTGCCCATCCTTGATAATCATTAATTCACTGCACAAGCATTCTGGATCTTGACACTTGTCAAACACTAGGCCTGTCCTCAGTTATTCCTAAGACTCACTGAGTGCTAGTTTGCAAATGGAGATTTTGATCTTGAGGGGACTATTAGAAATGATCGTATTGTGGGTCTAAGCTTGTCTCACAGCAGGGCTTTAAACTGCTAAAGGTGATCGATGTATGCTTTTTCTTGGTCCTGACAGGGTAACTTCCACTTAATGAAGTTGAACAACAGTGTAATTTTATAGAAGCTGATTGACCTTAAATTCAAAAGTGAGACTACTATACATAGATCCCTTAGCCATTAAGAGTCAGCGGCTTGTGATGTGCTTTTATACTCCATTATCATGTCAGAATGACAGATACTATGCACTAAGAACAAATATTAATTACTGGTTTTTCTTAACTAATAAAGATATCGATGGTAAAAATTACAAACCGTATTAGTCAAAAAAATTTGGGTTCCGCTTTTTTTGTACCAAAGTGAAGAATACCACCCCACACATATGCCATTACACACTATTTACCCAAAAAAGTGACAGAAAGTCTATATTTTGTCAAATGATCAAACCGTGTAACTCAAGTGATGGCCTTATGAAACAGTTTTTTCTTTCCCCTGTAAATTTTGACTGGTACGACATACACAGTTTGCGATTTTGACCATCGATATGGTTAATTTTATTGATCATTGTGATGTAAGCATGTCAAAGTTAAGAATACTGTCATAAAAACCTTTCTTAATGTCTACAACTATATGGCATGATTAACTTTGAGAACTCAGAAGGGAGAGAATTTCCTTATTGTCTTTACTAATCAGCCCTAACCTGCATAAGGTGACCACTTCTGTCAGGAATGGATTGGATGTGATTATTTTATACAGGTTTTACTGTCTTCTGCTATAAAACATGTTGCCATTACAGCTGTCAGTGTTTACTGGGATATTAATATTATTAAAAGTAATAAAAGACCAAGCATTGAAGGTCCAAAACTCATATTTCATATATATACATTTTCAGACAGCACAAGACCCACCAAGAAGTACTACTGCATCAGGCACAACAAATGTAAGTTTCTTGTTTTTTTTCATTTCATCAATGGAGAATAGAAAGTGGGAAGAAAGTGGTTATTCTTTACGGGAATGAATGCTTTCCTCGCATACTCCTCTATGTGGAGTTTTGTTTGATGTAGGAATTTGTTACAGTGTTGTTAGTTTTTTTTTTCCTTGTTGTAATGTTTTGTGGTTGTTAGTGATCATATGAATGAATGAATTGTTGTGTTCCATGTCTGATAATAGGGTCATGAATGTCTTTGTTAACTATGTATTTTGTGATATTTCAGTCAGCTCCAGATGTGTCTCAAACTCCTTTCAATCTTGGTGGCATTGGTGGCTTAGGAGGTTTGAGTGGTCTTGGCATGGGCTCAGCTAACTTTATGGAGATGCAGCAACGGATGCAAAGAGAGGTATTGTAAATTCATGATTACAGAATCTTTGTAGGGCAAGTGTGTGTCTCTCTCAGCTTTGGAAATTTACTTTTAATGATAATAATATCACATGTGCTGAGTTAAAATAGCTTCACATTTGTACATACAGGATTTTGCTGTTAACCAGTTTCCTTTACTGTTGTATGGTCTGCTGGTTGCAGTGTTGCTCAGTGAAAAGAACAGTATTATCATTTTCAGTTACGTGCTAAATGGGGAAATTACAACCAGATTGCACGAACAAATATCATGAAATTCACACAACCAGGTAATCATTTATAGCATCATAGCTTTATAGTTTTTGCCTTATAACATGACAACCAATATCTTAAGTCACAAAGACTTAAAGAGGAGTGTAACGGTTACAATCTAGCCTTGAAGCAAATCAGGAAAGGAATATTTGAGCAGAGGCTGATTTATAACGAGTCTAGAAAAACAAGGGTTTACTTGCTAGAATGATGTTTTGCAGCTTAAATTTTGTGGTTGGCGTAATAAGATATACACTCAAACACACCTGATATGAAATTCACAGAATGCTCAAAAACATTTCACAGTAGTCATATTTCACAGTATAAACAGGATTAATCTAAACTAGCACTTACTTCAGGCCTTTGAAAGTTTTATGGAATAGCCCTCGTTTCATTTAAAGGGTTTATGTTATCAGTGTGATCATGTGTATTAAAAAATATAAGAGCTTGTAAGCAATGTAGATTAGTGCAAAATGTTTTACACTAGCACTGTTTGGTATTGAGGGTTCCTTAATAAATATGTCAGAGTGATATTTTATTATGAATCAGACAGCAAGATAAAGAAGTAAGATATTTTGTTTCTTTCCTCAAGATGATGAGCAACCCAGACATGCTGAGGCAACTGATGGACAACCCTTTCGTACAGTCTATGATGTCAAACCCAGAGATAATGCGCTCTTTACTCATGAATAACCCACAGATGAGAGAGCTGATGGAGGTATTACTAAATGTCACCCCAATGTGCAATTTTTCAGGAAGGCCTTGTTTGCGAAAAAGAAAATTTATACAATGGCTCTGTTAGATTTCTACTTTGGTAAGGAAAATGATTTTGTACACAATTTTTGATCACATGACAGATATTTGTCATTAGCAGTTTTAAGAATCATGTGGGCCATTAGTGTGATAACCTGCATTGTGATGTAGAGTTGCAGTTATGTATTGCCACAATGTTTAATTAATATGGAATAGCTGTAAAACTTTTTACTTCTTGCTCCATATATATATATATTGGGGG
>JAWQUT010000007.1:5658832-5685486 GCA_033807755.1 Ellobium chinense | reverse complement strand
GCGGCGCTCTTGCCTGCATCTGCATTCTTGATGTTGAAGCAATTGTAAAGATTTTTAATTCTCATATGCCATGCTGATATCAGTCAGATTATCTGTCTTTTGGAGCATCAAAATTAACGACTGTCTGGAGATTTTATTGTTGCATTCCGATGGTGGTTGACAGATACTGAGATGGCATAGGCTAGTTTTATCGAATATAAAGAGAGTTCAGATTTTTAAAGCTATGCACTTGCCTCTGGTTCTAGAGAATAGTTTTCTCTGCAAGTTTCGTAGTTTTGTATTTGTATTGTTTTGATAGCAAATCTGACTTCATTTTCTAACAACCTCACCTGTAATTGGATGGAATCATTCAAACCACAAAAACAACTCTCTCTTCAGAGGAATCCTGAGATAACTCACATGCTCAACAACCCAGAACTAATGCGACAGACTATGGAACTGGCTCGCAATCCAGCTATGATGCAAGAGCTGATGAGGTCTCAGGACAGAGCAATGAGTAACCTAGAGGTATGCATTGGATTTCTTTGCTATTTATAATAAGAATCACAAGAAAAACGTAATGTGCAATCTGTTACTTTTATCAAGATTGGAACTAACACAGTAAATGAGCCTGTTATAGGTAACTACCAAAATCTTATCATTTTGAAATAATATATACTTGCCAGATGGCAGGACAAAACAAAGAGTCATACATAGTCATACTAGTCAAAACTCAGCTTTTTAATGAAGAAGGAATCAAGGCACCTAGAGTTTAGAATGTGATCAATTGTTCATTATGTTGTGATTATCTGCTACATTTTGCTGGGTGAATTTAGAATCTGAACAGTTCTTTCTTTCAAGATACAGATGACTGTGCTGATGTGAAGTTTTCAAATGTAAACATTGCCATCAGCCCATAACTTGAAACTTCCCTCATGGTACTGGACCTATTAGTAATATTTTCTGTTAAAAGTGGTGTTGATATTAGAATTGATTGTGTCCCTTGCAGACAGTACAGTTGTTCATACTAATTTTATCATTTGTTCACAGAGTATTCCAGGTGGATTTAATGCATTGCAGCGCATGTATCGTGATATTCAAGAACCTATGATGAATGCAGCACAAGAAACTATGGGATCAAACCCATTTGCTTCACTTATGGGCTCTGGATCTGGTAAGTTGTTGTGTTTTTTTGTATGTATGGTGCATAAAGCTATACACACATTCAGTCCATAACTGTAAAATCTCTATCATGTTACTTCAAACTCTTCTATGAAGAAGTATGGTGCTATACATGTAAACAGATCTGTCCTCAGTGTAAAGATTTTGTGAACCAACAACTGGTGAAGAAAAAATGAGAGAGTTTAATATATATGCATGCTCCAGGGATGCCAATTTACCGGATTTCCAGATTTTTCAGTGTTTTTTGCGCGGGAAAGAAAATCAGGATATTTCGGCGTTTTGAGCAGCAAAGAAAAAAAAAATCCAGCGTTGTCCGGATGACATTCATGAAAAAGAAATACGCGAAGGACGAATAGCACGAAAGCCGGAAATTAAATATTTTACAAACTTCCTGAATGCGCACGCAGACGCCTCTAACAAGGTCAGAGGAACACCGGTGCTATATTTAGCACTCGAACTCGCGGAAAGTGTAAACAGTACGCTCGGTCATCATTCAAGAAAAGACAGTGATGTAAAATGAACAGTCCTAGTTGGAATGCATTGTTTTCCATAAATTATAATTAATTATTATAAATCTCATTACATCCCTAAGCCGAAAGAAGATGGATACGTGTGGTGCACACTGTGCAATAATAAACTACGCCTGCGGCACACTGGAAAAGAAGGCACCTACACTCTGTGCTTCAAGGAATTGTTTGTCACATCGTAACAGTAGGATTCCGGCGAGTTTCAAGGACATTAAAGAGAAAGAGAATGCAGCCAAGCCTTCAGCAGCTTTTTTATGTGAACTTGGCTTGAACCATTTAATCCAGCTCAGTCTGAACTCTGCAAGTCAAACACAACTCATTTAGGCATATTTTATCAGGACCAAATAAGAAATGACAAATGTGCGTTATGGGTAAAAAGATGGTAACATAATGTAGTCTACACGTTATTTAAATTTCATGGTGATGTATTCTGAAGTGTAATTATGAAATGAAGGATTAGATTTTTATCTTAAGTGACAGTTTGCAGTTCCCTCCCGCCCCTGACTATGGCTATTCCTTGTGTAGATACTTTATCTGTGCAGAAGAAATTTACATTATGTAGTCACAGTTCTGAAATTGACTTTCCATTAAACTTTGTTTGGTTTTCATGTTTACTTTAGTGCCTTATGATTTTGGAAAATGATTCAGAATTAAAAGCACAACGGTTGGGTTAGCTTCTGTCGCAAATGTCGATACGCCGCGCGCCCAAGCAAATTTCAGGATTTTTTTGGGTCTGCCATTGGCATCCCTGATGCTCTCTTTAACTACATCACCATTTCATACAAGTTCGCGCACATTTCACCTGAACCTGCTGAGTACCGCAATATCTTTCTGAAAACTGTTGAAAATGAGATAGCAATCTCTCTTCTCTGAACCAACAGGATTGTGCATGTGTTTATAAGGACTTGGCACCAGCTTGAGAGGTTATTGGCCACAAGTGCATCATTGCAGGTTGACCCATCTTTCTTTCATAGGTGAGAATACTCAGCAGGGGCGAGAGAACACAGACCCCCTCCCAAACCCTTGGGGTGGACAGTCACCCACAACTGCAGCCAGCAGGACCTCCAGTACCACCACGACCACCCAGGCATCAGGACAAAATTCGACAGCAGGTAAACTGGCAATATTCAAAACACATCTTAAGGAAATAGTAGTATGCCATTTTGGATAGGGGAGTAGGAACCTGTGAGGTAAATTATTAAATGAAATACAATAGAATCACATATTATGTTATGAAATGATCCCTGACACTACAGATATGACACTACAGATAAAGAGGGCCTTTGGAGAGGGATTGTATTTTTTTTATTGGATTAAACTTGATTTTGGGTAAAGTGCTGTTGTGGTAAGTGAGTTTAGTGGTAATTATTCATGTACAGGTAACAATCTCAGGTTTGTATCCATTTCTAATTTATCTGTATAGGCATGTTCAACAGTCCTGGAATGCAAAGCTTAATGCAGCAGATCATGCAAAATCCACAAATGATGAATAATATGCTGCAGGCTCCATACATGCAATCAATGATGCAAGCCCTCAGCACAAATCCGGAGTTGGCACAACAGGTAGGTCTGTTTGAGACTTGCCGTATTTCAATAAACCTTTAGTATTGCAGATGGGGAGCTTGAAGCATTCATCGGAATACAACAAGATATAAGAATTTAGATGAATGAAAGTGCAGGTATTGGTCTGAAATATATTGGCAAGAATTATTTATGATAACACAATTGTGTAGCAACGTGGGAAAAGAGGCACAAGTGCACTTTTGTGGATATGAAGTATCTGGTATCAGTGGAAAGGAAATTCATTGATGAGTGTAGAGAACTTCAAATTTTTAAAACATCTTTGAAAATGATTTGGAGTTATGGCAGTTCTAATGAGGTTACCCCCCCAAACTCCCAGTTTTGAGAAATTAGGGTTTAAGGTTGGCATTTCCAGAGCTACCGACCAGTACGAAATTTTTGTATTTCATACGAAAATCTGACCTCAGTACAAAAATACGAATCGTACTCTTGCAAATACGAAAATCGACTGTCAGTATGAAAAAGAAATACCGTGAATGCCTTCCGCAACAAAGTCGGGCGCTTAAAGAGCTTTCTTGTACTGAAAATCATCAAAATTGGCTGTTTTAGTCATGAATACAAGTACTCGAGTCTCACAACAAACGATTGAAAATCCTAGAGTACAGTACTGTACTGGCATTCCACCGTAGAGTACACAGCAGTATCGATGCTGACGGGTGTTTCTTAGTTTCGCTTTCGCCGGCACCGTTTGGCGTGTATGCTAGGCCTATTTGCCGGCCGCATACCAAAATTGCTAGATCCAGAAGAAGTTTAGTTGAAACTAGAAGTCTCTTACAAAGATACCAGTCATCACAGGAGGCTTTATGCTATTGTTCAACCCATCTCCAGATAACCTTGCAGCGTTTGGGGCTTTACTTTGATGCCCCACGAATCCCGTCATGCATATGCATTGTGCCATACCCAGAGTACCTACACATTACCTGTGTAGGCTGTTTCATTTGTTCTGTTGTGAGTGTATACTGTAGGCCCTCAGGGCATTAGACGACCTACATTTGGGATGAGCATAGTGTACTACTATAATGGTGTTGGCTTTAGGGCCAAGATTAATGACCTTTACTGTACTACTAGGCTAGATCTAGTAGGCCTGACAGAGCCGCTTTCAAAGCCCCAGTTTGGAAAGTTTAGGGCTAGCTCTAGACTAGATGCATTTCTTTTTCCTGCTCTACCAGCAGATGACATGCTTAAATCTGAGACTGAGAGCAAATTAAGATATGAATGTGAGCATTTTACCCTTGGGTACAATTACTGCTATTAATGCAGTTCAAGATCTCTGGTGACATCAAAATTTTAGCAGGATATAAATGATTTAATTTTCCTACTGGGCATGGTAAAGTGCTACAGTCTGTCCTCTGATGGTCTTGAATTTCAAGCTTAGCAGCAATTATGTGATGAACAAGTTTCTTTTGTATAAATTTCTCTTACAAAATGAGGGCGTTCTTGTGTTATTATGGCCAGTATCTTACATATCTTATCAGTTTTTGGTTTCTTTTTTTAATTTTAAAGGAAGGGGGATTTTTTTTTTTAGTTAAAAGCAAGCATTCACCTAATCAAAATAGCACTTAGATTACAGGAATATGAAAAGGATTTGGAAAGAGCTGTTGATAGTCAAGTATATTATTTTACCACAGTGAGTGACTCCCATTACCTCAGTTTAAAGCTGAAGAAAAGCAATTTAGTGTGATACGAAAACAGTAGCTATCTACAAGCCTAAAAGTATGACTAAACAGCTAAAAGGAGACATTCATTTAAATTTCGAGAGATTATTTTTCTGCACCAGTGCGAGTATGAAAATCAGGGTCAGAAAATGAATTTTTGATCCCTGGAATGTGAAAATCCAGTTTTGGAGGTTGGCAGCTCTACATTTCACATAAAGTTGTGTAAATGGGTGTTAGCCCATTGAAGACATTGTCATATGCACTGTTATCACTTTTATTACAGCCAGAGTGGACAGAGCATTTCATTTATACTTTTTGGTTGAAGGAAAAAGGAGATTTTAGCTATTTGGCATCAGTGCCCTGTGTGCTAATCTTGATTTTATTATTCAAAGGCCTAACGAAGAAAGATATCACCAAAAAGTTGATGTGAGAAATGATGCTTTTGCTGATTAAATTATGTGGGAAGTCCCCATTTACTGGATGCACAGTTGTTGTGATAATTGATACGTTCGCTTGGTTTCATTACAAAGATGCCGAAAATAGCTTTCCATCCATGTATAACTTAGCGCTGTTGTTTTTGATGCACTTTCGTAGAACACCATCAAAAATGGCCAAATGCAAAAATGAATTGTCATACGTTCATGCAGTCTAGCGGGTGTGGAAATGATGGATCAGGGAATCGGGTCACTTCACAAAACTTATTGGTTGAATTCATGCGCAAGACTTCATCCCTAGTTTCGAAAATGGACAAAGACTGTCAATATGTAAAAATCTAAACTTACTTGAAAGTTCACCTACAACTTATAAATTTGCCTATTTCTCCACTGTGCTGTTTGTGTCGTCCGCTCAGCTCTCCCATGCCACCACACAACTATGCTCACATATATATTTTCCATATTATAAAGATGGGAATTGAATTATTTTTTTTTTTATTTTTTTTAATGTCTTTTCCAGTATTGTCAACTAATTATGTGGATGAACTTTGATCTCTCTTCATAGATTATTGGGAATAATCCATTGTTTGCCAACAATCCTCAATTACAAGCTAACATGGCAAGCATGATGCCTACATTACTTCAGCAGGTAAGAAATGTCAAGATATGGCAAATTTAGGTAGTTGGTTTGTGTGGGTTTTACTCTGTATGAAATTCACTATCCCCACCATTTTTCTCAAAAATATGGACATACATTGATTACATGGGAGTTTTTTACTACCAGACCTTATGTCCACATCAGAATGGAGTTGTTAGTGCAGACTTACAATAAATACGTTGCATAAGATTGTCTAAGTCTTGTGTCAGTATGTTAAACAATTAAGGTAGATATCTGCATCTATTGTTTATTAAATTTGTAGGCGTTTGTCCAAAGGACTAGTGTAGCAAAAGCATTGGTTTTTGCATTCCTGAAACATTTAAGAAAGTAGGTATATTCTCATTTTGTGGAAAATTTTATAACCAAAAAGTTAAATTTTGGGCCATCTTAAAGGTTTTAGGTAACGGTATATAAAAGTCTTAAAACTTCCTGTATTATTATGAAGGGGAGCAGCATTTTGTCAAAGGTGTAATAAGCTTTCTTTATAAGGTAGTTTGAGTAGGATACTAATTTCCTGTCATTTGTAAAACTGCCAGCTTAACGTAACATTTGCTTGCTTGTATACAGATGCAGAATCCAGAAATACAGAACATGGCGACAAACCCTCGGGCCTTGGAGGCTCTCATGCAGATACAGACTGGATTAAGCCAGCTACAACAGGAGGCACCTAATTTGTTCACAAGGTACACAGTTGAGCATAACCAGTCATCAATGACATAATGGTCGGCGATGAGGAAATGTACAATTGGATAATGATTGGGTAATGATAAAATCAAGTGGGAGGAGGAGGGGGAGTGGAGGTACTTTGTCTAAGACATCTGTTTCATTTCTGTAGAATTCATCATTCAGGATTTACTATTGCATACAATCAACAAGAACAGCAAGCTGTATACTGACACTGTTACTGTCTGGTCAGCAGGAAAATAATATAAAATTGATGGTTCAGAATTGTGCATTTAAAGATTCTTTACATGTAGTCTCATCATTATATTGCTCACACTTGTCACTTAACTATCAACACACCAATTGGGATAACCCCATATTAACTACCAATTTATTTCCCCTTGAGTGACAAGAATAAACAAATATATCAGTCACATTGGGAGTGATACATGTGAATACCAGCATATAGGATTTACTACACGAGCAGTTTTAACTTTAGAGCCATTTTATTGGCTAATCTCAAAAAGGAAACAACTCTTGCAAAGAAATTTCAATGGATTATTTGCCATGCTATGATAATCTTCTATTTAGAGAGGGTTATTTTTTCTTTTGTCGATTATATATCAGTACAATCAGTATTCTCTACCAAAGTTTGTTTTGCCACAGTATGACGGGTGTGGGCAACCTACCTTCTGCGATGACAGGGACTTCTACAACATCAACTACCACAACAGCAAGCTCCACCTCCCCCACCTCATCAACCACAACAACAACAACAGCTGGAACTGTCCCGTCAACAGGAGGCATCACTTCTGCAGGTGGTCCACTTGGTCAAGGACCACAGAATAACCCTGAGGCTTTCTCTTCCATGATGGCCCAGATGATGCAGATGATGGTTGGAGGACAGCAGGTTTGTAATGCACATTTATGTACAGTCGAGTCCATGTATGTTGAAATCAAATTTCTTATTAGTTGAAAGAAAAAGAAATAATACTTTTTTTTCCCTTCTTTGCATCTATTAATTGCTTTTGCATAACAAGAAGTAATCTGATTACTCAGACTGGCCAGCGCTGTCACAGAGACAAGATCACCTCCTGGCATCCTCCCCACGTGGTGCCAAACAATGCCGATGGTTTGAAAAACAAACGATATGGCACCATGGATAGAGAGAGGCAATAAAACTGGATACTGCGAGTGCCACTAGCCACAGCACAATCAGTAGGGCACGTGTATTACACCACCACTGATAAGACAGTGGGGGGAAGAGAATGCACAAGGGCTCGACGGTGCTAAAAAATCTATCAATAATCAAGCATCTTGGCAGCAGTGTGTCCATTTAATGCATCTGGCCCAGTGCACCGATAAACAATCGGCTGCCCTCGTGACCCTCCCAGGGTTCTCGCTCACATACAGTTGACTCATCTTAGAAATCATAAGTCGAATTCTGAGTGGGTGGTCCCAGCAAATTTGAGTTCAGCGGACTCGACTGTATGTAATTCTGCTTACTATTGTTGCATTAGTTATGGACATAGTATAGAATGTTGTTGTTGATAGTGCTGTCAGCTCATGTATTTCAATAGGAAACAGCATCACAATTGGTCACCTATGATCAAGATGCAGTTTCCAGATGCAATATGCCATCTTTTTTTCAAATGTGTAACTATTTTTTGATGATATCTATTATCGACAGAACCAGCCCCCAGAACAGAGATATGCATCGCAGTTGGAACAGTTAGCTACCATGGGATTTGTGGACAGGGAGGCAAATATCAGAGGTGAGTTGGTGCTGGGTTGCAGTTTTCCTGATGTTTTACTGTTGACCCAGATTTCTGGCTTTTTATTGGTTTGAAAGTTCTAGACTTGAGCCAAAATCACCAGCCAATGGGTGCTCCTAGCAGCCAGTAACTCCCACTGGCTTACTACACTGTAGGGTCATTATTAAAATGGGTGAAAATTATAAGGCAGCATCGGCCATTTCGAGCAATGAGAACCAGAAATAGAACTCTGTACACATGTCTCATATTTGTGTTTGATTATGTTTACTTCCAGCCGGTCTGAAACTTTTGATAGACCTTCAAGTGACAGCGGATGAAATATTTAGGATCGCAGTTTTCATCACCTCGGTTTTTTTTTTTTTAGCAGCAGATGAGGCAACCTTTTAATAAAGCCTTGACTTCATTGCAAGGACATTCACTCCAGTGCCAGACCAAAAAAAATCCTGAAATTTGCTCGAGCGCGCGGCATATCGACATTAGCGACAGAAGCCAACCCAACCATTGTGCTTTTAATTCTGAATCATTTTCCACAACTATAAGGCACTAAAGTAAACATTAAAACCAAACAAGATTTAAAGGAAGGTCAATTTTAGAATTGTGACTACGTAACCTAAACTTCTTCTGCACAGATAAAGTCATAAAGTGAGTAGTGTTTGACTTGCTGAGTTCAGACTGAGCTGGGTTCAATGGTTCATGCCAAGTTCACAAAAAAAGCTTCTGAAGGCTTGGCTGCAAGCTCTTTCTTTTCAGTGTCCTTAAAACTCGCCAGAATCCTACTGTTACAATGTGACAATTCTTTGAAGCATGGAGCATAGGTGGTAGGTGCTTTCTTTCCCGGTGTGCCATACTTTATTATTGCACAGTGTGCACCACACGTATCCATCTTCTTTCAGCTTACAGATGTAATCAGATTTATAATAATAAATTATAATTTATAGAAAACAATGGATTCTAATTAGGACTGTTGATTTTACATGGCTGTCTTTTCTTGAATGATGCCCGAGCGCACTGTCTGTTTACACTCTCTGCGAGTTCGAGTGCTAAATATAGCACCAGTATGCGCAGTCTGGAAGTTTGTAAAATATCTAACTTCTGGCTTTCGTGCTATTTGTCCTTCGCGTCTTTTATTTTCATGAATGTTATCCGGATAACGCTGGATTTTTATCCTCCACCGCTCAAAACGCCGAAATATCCGGATTTTCTTTCTCGCCGCTAAAAATGCCAAAAATCCGGATTTATCCGAAAATTTGGCATCCCTGACTCTCTTGCTAATCATAATAACCATAGAGTCTGGATTCATTACCAGGAAGTTGTGCCTTCCTACTTTCACTTTCATTGCACCAGACAAGAATGCAGGAGATAATAAATGGGCTTGAACAGAAAAGTCAGGCTCCAGGGCACAATTTTCAGAGTATAGAGTATTTATATAATGTAGGTAATTGTCTTTTGTTTGTATTGAATAGCGGTGAAAGACAAGACCTATAGGACAAGGAGATCATGAAGCAACAAGCACATTCTGTGTTTTATGAAATCAGGAACTGTTAGTTTAGACTTCTTTTATCAAATTCAATTGGCATCCCTGTCGACATCTGTTTCTTTCTATGGCGTCGTAAAGGGTAGCATGGTGTACAGTCAAAAGAAAGAGTCCATCAAACTTCACCGTTCCATAAAAATACAAAAGCCTCTGTTCTACAGGTCAGTGTTTTTGACACCTATTAGAGGGGCAAATCACTCATTGTTACAACCCAATTAATCCGCTAATCTATAAAATCCCCCTTTTTTGGGGCCCTGCTAGCCAGTGTCAGGATGTAGAAATATGTAAAATGACCTGTGATCTAATTAAGGCATCCAATTTTGAAGTCACAAACCTCAAAGATAGCTCAAATTCAAGGGGAGCTACTCCAGAAACATGGGGGTAACTTTAGAAACGGGGATTACTGGCGATGGAAATGTGGCCAGTGATATCAGCCTTCCCATGAATCTGGGATCTGTAACATTGGTCCAGATATTGGCCCTTCTAGTTCAGCCATGGTCTAAGATAAAGGTTTGTGACACCTATTAGAGGGGCAAATCACTCATTGTGTATAACCTTATTAATCCACAATATATGAAATCCCCCTTTTTGGGGCCCTGCCAGCCAGTGTCAGGGTGTAGAAATATGTAAAATGACCTGTGATCAAAATAAAGCATCCAGTTTTAAAGTTTCAGGTACAGTTTGAGCCTTCTAGATAAAAAAATAAGTGTGTAGGTCCATGTATTCACACGCAGTCAAAATCAGCCAAATGAAAAATTGATGACCAAATCAGAATTTGAGGTGATCTTTTTCAAAAGACATTTGTGAAAAATTTTGGGCGTTGACCCCCATTTCTTCCCATTAAAAGATCGGGCAAAAGAAGTTACTTTAACCTCCATGGAAGAAATTTCCCGAAATCACAGTGGTATAGGTAGAATAACCCAAAATGTTAATAGGATCAAAAGAAGAAAAAACAATAGGTGCCAAAGACCTAAACTGATTAAAGAGGATGCAACCATTTTATTTTTCTCATACCTACAAAAAGGTTTCTGTTGATAATGCCCCTACTTTAAGGTAAAAAATAGATGTTTGTGCTGTGTAAAGATGGTCTCATTAACATGTTTTGGCTTTTTTTTTTTTTTTCAGCATTGACAGCTACATTTGGTGATGTTAATGCTGCCATAGACAGACTTTTACAACAAAGATGATGCTGTTCAGCTGAAATCTACATGGGAAAATAAATTATTATTAAAATTTTAACGATGTTATGATTCTGTATGTTCAGTGAGGATTTTATCAAACTGCATGAAGATCATTCATCACACACATTCACAAGCTCACATTGTGTAAATGTTTCATGTCTTCTGTGTTAACCTGGTTGTTATCTGTTACAAGATAGGCTCCTCTGGAAGAAGAACACACTCTTTCTCAAATTTATATTTACTGTTTTATGGGTTTACTTGTGATACAGTATATTTTTTTTCTTTTATTCACTTCAACTTTTGTGGTTTAAGGGAGAACTTGGGATTTTTTTTTGACTGAGCGTGTTTATTACATGCCTTTTTTTTTTTTTTAATCATATTCTCTGACATGGGCACATTTCAATGCCTTTATTCAGTTTGTCAGGGTTAGTATGTAGTGTTAAAAATTATTGAGGAAGCCTCATGAGGCTAGGCATGCCTGCAAGCTTAGATTGTTTTTCACATTGTGGAATGCTTCACAAAATAAGCAAGACCTGGATACATGTGAATGGCAGAGTCTAGACAGGTGGTCAGTCGTACAACATGCTAGCCTTGCTCTCATCACTTTGTACCATCTTCATTATCTAGTACAGCATTTACATTATAAACTGATTTTTTTACACATGAGAGTTGATCCAGTGGTCTTTTTGTTTATTGTTAACACTGGGACAAGTATTTTGTCACGTTTTCTGTAAGTCCAATACAAGAATAATCTTATATTTATGAATTCATGCACTTGTTGCATCCAGCATTCTTACCAGTTTAATGGTGAAAACATATGGATATGATTTAAGAATGAACAATTGGGCAGTGCTCTGTATTTCCATAGGCTCTTTTGAACATATGAAAGATTAGAGCTTTGAGCACCTGTAAGCACCACACAAGTATCAGTGATTATGTAGTGCCTCATTGCTCCTCAAGTAAATGAAGCAGTGTTATGAAAGGAGGACACACACATCAAAAATAATTTTCCGTTTTCCAATACTTTTTCTCTGAAAATTATCTATGGTGCCCACCAAGTCAATTTTCAGAAGAAAGAGCATCATTCTGTTACCGTGCACGTATGTAATATGACACAGTTAGGGGAGCTAGAGTTACCGGGGTTGGCCCTTGCGTCCAAAATTATTCCCCTTCCCCGATCAGCAGAGACTTGTGGCAAAAACGATGACGTCACTTAAGTTCCAGCAGCTACAGACACCTCTATCTGACATTGTATTATTTAACTTTTAATTAAGGTTCTGGTCATCCAAATTCAAACGTAAAGTTTGATAGTGTAAGTCAGATATAGTATTCTGCATTTTTATTGCCTCAGTATGATTTTGTTTGACATATTTACTGTTCACAGAGGAATTAAAACATTCATACCAACATGCTATCACCCGTCTGCAAAGCACTGGTTAGACAGCTTGGCCATGTGACTAGAATGTATTTTACGTAAGCTTATGGCCACCACATGCACAGTGGGTGTAACAATGCGGACTTTGGATAATGGAACCCTGTGGGTTGTCTGGGGCCGGCAGAGGCATTATATCTTTATGACAGACGCTGTTTTAGTGGAATAAAAGAGTATCGTATGATCTAATATGGTCTATAGGACGATACAACTTTCCTTTAATGTAGCACTGGAACTGTATGATGCATTTCTTGGGTAGAAGTACTCTGCTACTAAAGAAAAATGTTCAGTCTTTTTTTTTTTCTCTGTGTCTTAGGCATCAGGCAGAAAGAGCATGCACTTCTTTGTTGGAAGCCAAAAAAACATTTATGATCAATATGATACATGGGTTGCAATTGTGCCAGGAAAATGATCTCTTTGGCCTAAACATCCTCCTAACTCGGCAGCACTTCTAGCAAACATGAATACAGGCCTCCAATGATGTTCAGAGAATTCCAGTTTGATAGAGAGTTACTCCGTACCATATATTTTGATGAATGTTTTGGTAAACTGATGTCCCTGTGTTAGAGATGCCACTTTTGGAAAAATTCACTTTTCGGGACACATTTTTTATGATCAAAGCAAAATGGCAAGTATGTTTTGTGTCTATGAAATGTCATCTTTTTAATTCCCCAGTACCCATAATACAAGCTAAGTCTGCCTATTAGTACATGGATGAATTATCTGAAGGAAAGAAAAACAGCCACCAGACTGTTTTCCTTTACATTGCTATACGTACTTAAAAAGACTTATTTGGAGCTACTTGTTGTGTCTTTAGCACAGCTAAAAAGTGCAGGAAATTTTTCTTGGATTAGTTCCATTCTGGAAACTCATATGCAAAAATATTTTGTAAGTATGCGACATCAAAAAATTAAGTGTGGCTGTTTTGACTTAGTTTCTAAAATCTTACACTATGCCTTTGACCTGAAAAGATTTTAGAAAATGTGCAGTGATTACTGAACTGAATGGCAGGTGGGATGTTTGGTGCTATTTCGTTTGGAGATTTGATCCCAGGAATGGTGTTCTGATGTCATAATTAATTTCATTTCAAGTTAACTCTTTTTTCCTTTCATACTATGCTCATTTCTCCATCATCAGATGTTCACTAGATTTTATGTACTGCTTATGGAAATGTGCAAGTTTGGCATTAGCAGCTCAATTGCCTGTGTTTGGTGATATTGAATATACTGTCCATAAAAAGAAATGCACATTTTTTTTTTCCTAATATCGCTCATTTTTTAAAATAAAATATGAAAGAGTGGGAAAATGTTTTATGGTTTGGTCTTTGTATTTGATAAACAGCAAAAACTGTCACAAGGTTGTGTGCTCCTCGCTAAAAAAAATCACCACATATGAACAAGTTTAAAATTAACCTGATTTTGTTATACAACAGTTCATGACGCGGTGGCCACTCTTGACAACTTCACAATACTTTGCATGTGAGTGAGTACCAAGGCGGGGTATAAAAAGAAACAATCAGAGCTTCCAGTGGTCATTAGTTTTGCTGAAATCGGTTTTGTTTAACTCGACAAAGAGACGAGGCTATTGGCCATTTCCATGCAGACAAATGGCAGGATCATGTTGCAGCACGCTGTAGTATGTCTCAGTTGACGATTAGCCGTAATGTTAATTGATTTAATGCAACCTTCCTAGAAGCGGAAGGCCAAGCACAACAACTCAGGTGCAGGATTACCTTATTCATCCATGTCACTTCAGGAATCGCTTCCTGTCAGCATCATGGATAGTCCAGACACTTCCTGGCCAAAGAAGAATATCTGACCAAACTGTATGGAATTGAAGATGCCAGGCAGTCATTATTGCAGATACTGACCTTTAAGTCTCTTTGTGATCTGTGATGTGCTAGTCTTCAACCATGTATGTTACGTCAATAGCGAAAAGGTCATAAATGGGCATTCATTTGACTTTGTTTTCATATCTGCTCATGTTTTTGTTCTGCAGAACTTTATATCACCTGCCACAAAACTATATGTTACTTTTTTTGGACAGTATATTAAAGAGTTAAAATGTGACATGACCAGCATATTCATCCAAGGGTGGTTAACATTACAGAATTACTGATACACTGTTAAAGACGCATGTCTGATTTAAAAGATTTATGGGCACATTTTTTATGAGTGAATGCATTTTTTTGCAAAAGCACACCAGGTTTTCTTCTGTTTAGCATGTGGATATTTAACATGCCTGCAATATTTTCTCCAGACCATACAATCACATGCTTCACCCTTTATATTTCAAAGTCTCCCCAAAAAGTACACTGAATGCGTGCTGGTCTTCCCTTCTTTCTTAACTCCAAGGACTGCATTACTTAATACTAATAATTACTACAAATTAACAGATTCCTCTTTAAATTTATGACTCAGTGCGAATATCTCCCCCAACTCACATGAACTGGAGAAAAACTTTGCCAATAATGTCTACAGTAGTTTGCAATTCTTTGCCAATTTTTTGCTTCACTTGTGTTTTCCGCATTTATATGCTGGAGATAATTATAAGAATTTTTAATTGTAAGATACAGGTTGACCATAGAAAAATATTGTGATTTCGCCACCACACTGAGGTCCAATGGTAACACTGTCGTCATTGCATTATTTGAACACTGCTCTGGGAGAGCAACTCTGTAGATAATGCTTGTGAAAATACAATGTTGAGTTGTAACAATACATCTCTGTGTCCCTTCAACACAATTCTCTTCTCACACCTTGTTTCAGCTCACTACCTCCTCTGTTGGAACATTCTGTGTTGTCCTACATGAGCTGCTCTTGAAGCCTTGTCATGAACTTCATTCAATCATTACTAAGTCATTTTTGTTCCTTCTCTCAATGGCTTAGCATATTGCTTTGTAAGAAATGAAAATAAAGTTGTATTACAAATGTTTCTAACATTTCAGGCTTCATGATAGATGTGAGGTTGGCTTGCTGTGGTGGCAAACTTTCCTAATGTTTGTATCACTTTTACAGCATATGATACACATTGTCATAGACAGATTGCCTATCTCAGAGATCTGCAGTTTTCAAACTGGGCTATTTTTGTGCTTGCTGCAATCCTATACATCCATCAAATGTCACAAAGTAAGTTGCAAAGTCACTGGTTAAAAATCAGCACCAAATTTTGAAATCTGCAGTATTTTCTTGCGTTGTCTAGTAGTTTTTTGTTGGGTTTTTTTTTGTTTTGCATCTCCTGCAAAATTCACTCAGAGATAAATTAACTGCCGGAATAGTATATCCACTCTCACTCTTAACAGCATACACAACCATAAGAAATAAACAAAACCACAGAATACTAATTTTCTTTCAAATGTTTAAAACAACTGTGTCACATTTTGAAATTCCAACTTACTGATCTGGAGCAAGAACATAAGGGGAAATGGACCACCCATATCATCTATCGCGACTTATAAAGTCATATACTGCACATTAAGCCCAATGTAATAAAGTGGTATCAATTTGCTGAGAGCTAAGGCCAGTTCCAGTGACATATAGTGGAATTCAGAAGAAAAGAAATGAATTTATGCTTAAATTTGAACCTATTTCTTCATTATGGATGAAATCAGTCATCTTGCCCAGATTTTCAGTGAAAGTGAGCTCTGAATCATAGGGTGGTGGGCCAATCTCCAAATCGTTCTGTCCCTGTGTAATAATTGCATTTTAAACCCCCAAAATTTGCACCAAGAATTGCAAAATTTGCATGCACAGAGTGGTAAATATTTCACCAAAATCTGCAAAAATAGCTTTATAGCTTCATTATAGCTTCATTGTTTACATCTGAAATGTTGCAAAACTCTAGAAATGAAACACACTTTCTGTATAGCAAAACTGGCAGAAAAAGTGCACCGTTTCGCCAAATTCAGCAAAATTTGCAGAAAATGCCTAAATTTGCGGAAATTTACAAAATTGCAACTAAGCCTCAAAAATGCAGATATTTGCGATTTGTGATTGCAATTTTCTGGGGGGATAGATTGCTGTAGCAAGATTTATTACTGTAACCACAAAACCCATCTTTGCTCTCAGTGTAACAAAGCCTGAGTACATTGCATTGTGAATGGGGNGGGGGGGGGGTGTTAGGCCCTGAATTCTTAACACTGCTTCTCCCACCACCCCCCTTCCAACTTTTTTTTCTTCAAAGTGATGTTCCACAATGTTAAATGTTATTGTGAAAAACATGTTATTTCCCCTGATTAATGAATAATGTAACTTCCAGCTTAACACTTTTGTAGTGGTGGGCCGATCCCTGATTTTGCAAAGTCGACTCGGCTTTTGGTGGCCCGGATTGTAAGGATCGATTAAAGCTATAACTTTTAAACTCGAGCTTTTTCGGTACCGGAGGGAAAGAAAGTCCGCGGTAAAGGCTGGTAATGCAGCCACAAGATCAACTAAGATTGAGTATAGCAGCTCGCAGTTGCACTAGACTAGCAATCTGTTTATACAGTGTCATCATAAATTACCTTCCTCGTGGATGGGTCTTCCTAGTCTCAACATTCTCGCCTGCTCCTCTGTTCTCCACCACTACCGCTACCGCCCTCCCTCCCTTAATTTCACAGGTCTTATTCTGCCCTCCTTCCCCTCACTTCCTCCTCCCTCCAAAAAAAAAAACCCCAAAACTTTAATATGCGTACAAGTAGCATGGCATTGTTTTCTTCGGGCCTTCTTTTGACTTCTGGAGGCTGTTTCATTTTTACTTCAGGGTCTTTTTTTTTTCAGTCATTCATTTATTGTTTCATTTTATTAGAAAGAGCAGTCTAGGATAGGGCCTATCAGTTCTTCAGTAACTGAATCTCATCTGGCACCCTAAATGTTCACATTCATATAAACACATACACAAACGTCCATACACTCACAGTATCTCACAAATCAGAGCCCTTTGTTACCCAATTAGCATCGACGGTACCAAACCAAACTTTTAACGCTTATTAGTCACGATCCTTCTCCTTCCAGCCCATTCCTGCTGTCAATGCTAACCCTTCCTTAACATAAACAATGTTATTTAGATTTAATTAGATGGTAGGAGGTTCGAAACTGCTGCAGTAACTTCGCGCTGAGCATGTGGCTCATTTAATGTTGAGTTCAGCAAGATTAAAGTGCCTCAAAAAGATCAGAGCAAAACTTTTTGACTCGAGCCGAACCCACTGACTCGATTAATCGAGCCGCAGGTAAAGATCAAGTCGGCTCGATCTTTTGAATCGAGCTGCCCAGTCTTACACTTTTGGCCAGTCCCACATGCTGTTCACTTTAAGCAGATCCACTGTATCTGATTTAATGAATTGGCTCAAACTACATAAAAAGTCATACACATTTCTTTAGGAATTTGGTCTCTCTGCTTCATATTAACAATAAAATTTGAAATGCCATTTTTCAACAAATTCACTTTTGTGGAATACAATATTGTACGTCACATAGGTAGCACGCTCCAGCAACATCCATTATAAAGTTTCTTGGGCATAGCTGTCCCCACTCAGAGTCTGTATTAACTTGTTGACTACACTGTTGCTATGTAGAGAATGTGACATGACAAATAGCATTATATACAGCCGACAGGCAGGCAGGCACATACACACACATACATCAGTCATCAGCACCCATCATATATCAACTGAGGTTATTTAATGTCCATAAACTGGATATCCATGACCAACAAAATGTTCCGGGGCAGAGGACGTGGCGAAGGGGAAAGAACTGTGAAAATGCTCTTGTCCATATCAACATTTGTTCTGAAATGGAAATGAAAACCAATTTGGCATTGGTGCTCACAAAGCCAAAAAGAGAGGAGAATGTGTAATGCCCACGCAATTTAATGAATGTCAGTAAAATGGCAAGGACGTTTTTCCCACATTATTCAGATGTAATTTTCTTAATCTTAGTGGTCTTGTTTATTCTTAACCCTTTGAATCTACAAGCAAAACATTATTGTTGCTAAATTTAAATAATATATTGCTCTGTACTGTCACAGCTTATTTTATGAGAGTTGTCCAGCATGTTCAGATGAGAACAATATTTAACTCGAAAGGCCATACCAGAAAAGTTGAAGGATACTGTCATTGTTAATGGCCGAGCAGATATCAAACAATCTGTTCAACTGTTTACTGAGCCTGATTCTTGTTCTCATGTAAATCTTTATAAGGAGGTTAAATCGAGAAATTATTATACACCTCAGAAATCATCATCTTGAACAGCTAGCCCAAGCACTGGCCAGTGGGCCAAAATAAGAATTGTTGAGGGAATGTGCAACAGCCCACAAAGTTAAAAGATTACTGAATGCTTTATATGATTCATTATGATGGAACAAACACCCTCACAGGATTTCCTAAATATATATAAATACCATGCTAGTCTCTCTTTTAAAAAGATAGGGCCTCTCTGATCTAGGAAAAAGATAAAATATACTACTGCCCAGTTCCTTAAGGTACAACTTACACAACAACAAATCCTAGCACATTAGTTTCTACAATGTCCTGATCCACTGCAGTTGCTGCACTGACACTGAGCACATGGTGAAGGAGGCTGTTGCCTGGAAAAGATGTCAGGTTTCTATTAAAGAAGCGATGAGTAATACAGAAAAACGAAGTCACACAGGGAGAGATACTACAGAAATACTTTTGCACAAATTGGAAATGACTTTTGCAAGGCCTAATTTTTGGAGGCCTTTATGTGGATTTCATTTTTGCTGGCCTGTAACTATATTTGTCATGTGTGTAAATGTAACAGCACAGAAATCTATGAGTAATCCAGAGTGTCATGGCTACAGGACTGCCACTGAATAGCTCAGGCAATAAACATGCCGACTACTTCATCTGAACGACATGGTCAAGCTTAACCTTTGAACTTGAATGGCCACATCCTTAGCTGAGAACTGAAAAATACATTTTCAGATAGAGGTTTCTGTGGCTGCTGAAACTTAAATGACATCACTTTTGCCAAACGCTCTGCAGCTCAGGCAAGGGGAATAACTCTTGACGCAACAGCCAATCTCAGTCGTTCAATGCCTCCTTATTGCATCATAAAACGTGTGCTGTAAAAGAGCAATGCTTCTTCTTCACAAATTGGTTCGATGGGCACTATAGGTAATTCTCAGAGTGGAAAGTACTGGAAGACATATAATTATTTTTGACATGTATGTCCACCTATAATCTGGATAATGAACCTTCCTCTTTTTGTGGACATTTCAAATGGCTTGTGATCACATCACAATCAACACAGCCGCCATTACAGGAAGCTATATACAAAGTGGTTGGTTTAGTTGCATGGGGTGCCAGTTTTTTGGTGTCAAAGCTTGGTGTTGTTCCTTCTGTAGATTTTTTATTTTGTGGCATGGTGTGAATTACAAGCACTTAGAATAAGAAGCAACATTCTCAGTTTGAGGGAGACTAGCAAAGAGCATTATACAAACTGCTTACTTGGAACAAGAGGCACCAATTTAGTTTGGCTGTCCTGAGCTTTCATTCCCAAAGGCAAGCAGGATTCTGGCAAGGATGGTGCTGTTCATATGGAACAAAGGGGGAAAAGTTTAATGTGGAGAATAACATCAACACTTCATGTGACTTCAATTGCTTTTGTGTTATTTTGTCCCAAATTTTGAGTTTGAAGACCAAAAAGACCCCTCTCGACACTTGGGGAAAGATTTGGTGAAAAAAGTGTTGACCTTTCCTTCTTTTTTTCCTTCTCTCATAAACTATTGAGAAACTCTTGAAAATGCTACGGGCAGAATGAAGTAATTTGATTCCTTCTATATTCCTCCGCACACTGTTGTATCATATTCAGGCAAGATGAGAGACACTACCACCTTTCTGGTTTATCATCATGCAGATAGATAAAAAATAAGTATTCTAATACTTCACATTTCTCATCCTATTGTGACTCTGTAATAATGAACAAAATTCTATAACATATGTCTGTATTTCTAATGCATACAAATGAAATATGCCAGGTTATCCAAAAGGTTGTATTTCTTTTCTGCCTTGAAATTTATCATACAAAGTCAATTACATTCCCATCTTCTATCCTAGATGCGAGCCATACCTAAAATGTCTATGGCAAAGCATGAAATCAATGTACCTCCTACTTTAAATATTTTCACATCATTGAATTTGACATCAAAGCTATGGGGGAAGAAGTTGTTCTTCAAGCCATAAAAGTATTCTCTGATTCGATTATCTCTTGCTTCTGCCCTTGCTGCCTGAGATCTTTCCACAACCTGTTCAGAGAAGATACAATGTCTTTCCAAGTTGTCCAAAATACAAAAACAATTCATACAGAGTTAGGAATAAGATTTGCAAATCACCATGACATGTTCATGTCAGTACATATTAAAACAGAGCATGATACGGTGGAGCATGGATAATGCGTACATCTCAGGACTAACCAAAAGTGAAATTAACAGAAATACATATTGATCATACTAATACCATTATGATAATGAAGGATGGAAATGACAAAAAGTTGAACTTATGACACAATCGGGAACTAAGTCAACCACAGCCAGCAGCGGAACAACAGTACATTCACCAGAAAGTAAAAGGAGGCATCCTCCTCCTCTTTGACCCTCATAATCAAACGCACAGCCTTTCTCTTAACCCCCCTGCCTCACCTTTTCTGTCCATCACCAAGATAACCTTCATTTTCATCTTTTCCTTTTCCAATCTTTTTCCTATTACCCCATCTTCTGGCTCTTCCCTATTTTCCCTTTTCCCTTCCCCTCCTCTTTTTCGTTCTTTCCCTCCACCCCTGAAATTGCCTATATCATAAGGAGAGCACTCTCCACTACTACTATTTACAACGGCAATAACAAGAAAATATCCCCAATGACAACAAAACATCTTGAAAAGATCTATTGCATGGTAGGTCTTTCCATAAAGAAGATAAACTGTGTTTAGAAAATGGTGGCAAAGGGGAAGACCAAAGGATGTTTACACACAATGAAAGCACATGGCAACAGCTTTGGCAGTAAACAGGGCAAGGGGTGTGATCAGCTTAGTTAGATCAGTAAAATAAAAACACCTCTACTAGAAAGCTTAGTGTCTTGCAAAGCGGTAGTACTATACTGTTTACTCAAACAGTTTGTGCACAAACTGTGCGTGAACACTATGGCTACTGGTTGGCTCTTGTGGTAATATAATATCTGTCTGTACTAACTGTGAAAATTAGCACCTTGAATAGACTACAGGGGTGAAAAATCTTTACTTTTTAAGGATGTACATAGTCACCAACAATAATTACTAGAAAAAAAAAAAGAGAAAAAATCAGGACCAAAAATACAGCATTCAGTATCTGTGTTTAAGTACAAAGCATGTCAGTATTAAGTGTGCTCCATGTACCAACAGTGATTTCACAGACAAATTACCAAGCACAGCTCACCCCAAATTCAATTTCACAATTGACATCTGACACTGATCTTTGTGCCGAATATTCATCAAGCAAGTTATGCTCGTAACACATTTAATACAAAATATTTGGTACCTGCTAATCATTTTGATTTTAAGTATATTTTGGATTAATCCATGGTAGGGAAACAAGGCAATAGTTGCATTCCCTCAGTATAGTGCACAGCATTGTTAACTAACACCATGTGCCACAAAGAACCACACTACAACCGCTTAATAATGAATAACAAGCCACTGTCTGGCCTTGAGTAAAAAAGAGGCGGGGTTGCTTGTGCCAGGGCTGATTTACTGTAATAGAGAGAACAACAGTTTAATCCAAGAAAGTTGGAGTGGTAGGGGACATGGAATGCTTCATAACAGACATATTTTTCATTTATGCTCATTGGATTCAGTAACAGGCATGAGAAAATAATAAGGAAAATGTTCGGACTTGTGAAATGCTTTGTAGTTTTGTTAGATTCATGTTGATGGTTTTTGGATTAAATGTATCAAAGCACACATAACCACAAAGATTTTCAATACAATTACTCAAATAGGCACTCCTCTTAGCCTTTTCATTATGACACCATACTGGAACACAAAGATATACATACCCCTCCAGATTTTGGTAGTAAAACAATTTTGACAAAATCAGGTAAGTCACCCTTGAGCTGGTTGTAAAGTCGCTCCTGATCCAAGACGCAAATTACATCCACTAGTGAAGAGAGACATCCAAAGGAAAATGTATGTAAATTTCATCAAAGATACCTATATTTCTTTTCCATATTATCCAACAGAAGGTTTGCCATCTTTTATTTCTATATTAACATTAACAAAACATTGGACATTTAATTCAGATATGAGCTTATCACCGGTACCTTCATTACGGTAGTTCCAGAAACATGTCAGGCCTTAGAAAATGAGAAACTTTCTGTCATTATCAAGTCATTAAATACAGACTGTGGCATTGCTTTAAGGTCTTGCTTTCGAAACTTCAACAGTAAAAAATAATGAATCATCTTTTATTTTTCAATCTTTCTACAAGTCCTTAACTAATTTTAATAATACAGCAGAACAAGTGATTTGAACAGAATTGGCACTATACCCTCAAAAGCGCCTGCTGCTTGTTTCAGTGCCTCATAGCCAGCCCCTCTAATCCAGCCAGGTGTGTTGATGATAACTCCACTGCAATTCACTGTTGAGAGGAGTAAACAGCATGGAAGATAAGATAACGCTGAATACTTCAGTTGTTCTCATGATCAGCCATTCCTGTTATGCATTTCACTGCCTTGGGTGCAGTGTTTTCATTTTATAACAGCATCATAATACTCTGTATCAATGCATTTTCCCAGATTAACACTGCCTCTTCTTCCAGAAACAAACTTTAATGAGCCATGACCAGATTATGACTCAGCCCTCTATAAATTCAGTAGGTCCTATCCCATGAATTTCATGAGTTTCAGGAAAGCATAAAGTAATGAGAGCACTTTTCACTAAAATCTAAACTGCTTGGCTCTACACAATACAGCACATGAAGCCACAGTACCTTTCTTGCTCTGTTCACATCGCACATTGATGATCTCTGCCAGCCGTGACACTAACATGTTGTACAACTGGAAATTGTCATTTGGACTTTTATGGCCATAATGGAAGACCAGTGGAGCTGTCTGCTGAAAACCCTCTTCAATGTCAGCTGTTCTCTCAACAACAAGGGCACCTGACAAGGCAGTATGATGTGAATAAGGTAACACATTCTCACAAAAGTCCAGGAGCTCAAGTTTTCCATTATTTTATTTTCCTATCACTCACTTGCTCCAATAAAGTGAACATAACCTGTTAGTATTATATAATTACTGATGTTCCCCTGCAAACTGATACTACTCTGTATCAATCCTAATGGCTGTAGTCATATCAAGCATTACCTTTGTCTGAGAGTGTCTATGAACTTCAATGCACCACTGGACTATCATTCAACCTGAGATAAAGACTCAAATAAGGAAAAAAACAAAATTCATTGCTTTACTTATCTGACAACCCCATATCAAAAAGCCATTAGTAATACTGCATATGTACATTTTCTCACCTATTGATCCAGGTAAGCCCATAGTGCCCTGAAACAGACAAAGAACCACTAAGCTATAGGAAACGCAGTAATACTGGTTGTGATGTGTGGTAAACAATACACTATGAAAGATATTGTTCACTGGAAAATTTGAAAATATGAAATGTAGATAGAAGGCTGACTCCAGAGAATGATTAGAAGACTATTTTCCACTCCACTGATGAGAAGTATCACTAATTATAATTCATGTCAAATCCATAGCAAATATTTTTTTTTTTAATGATCTCTTTCACAGATAAACTGCAAAAGGATCAGGGTTTCTCTACCAGCACTAAAAGTGACACCACCAAGTTGATATGTTATAATGCCAGATAAAACTTGTCCCTTAAAAGAAAGTGCAGTTGAACTAAAAAGCAAAGACATCTTTTTCCAAAAGGTATAAGAGTGAAATATTATGGATGGAGCGCACTAACCTGACCAACATCAAGGTCTGCTAGAACTGGTGATCTCCCAAGTCTGACTGCATAGTTGACAAGAATTCTGCACAAGGTTGTCTTGCCCACGTCTGTGGGTCCAACCACTAGCATCTGTAAGACACATGACAGATAACCACCTCACCCAACAGTCAAACTTCCTATTCACGCACTAAAATGTGTAAATTTTCATGAAATTTGCTGATTCTATTAATATATTATGCACAAGATTATTCATTCTCATCCTCCTCTTTGATCATTAATATATCTCTTATTTTCAAACCAGAGTTATGAGTGCATCAATGTAATGGCTCCTTAGTGGCAGTTGATCAAATGATATTCATTTTCATGTTTACTGATTTATGACCGCACTGGCAACTAATACTATCCAAAAATGAAACAATAATGTGTGGGGTTACAATTGTGATTCCCCATCAAGGAAAACCAAAAATGCTGAAGAGCACCCTTAAGTCACATCAACAGCCACAAACCCTCGGTCCCCTTGTGTTTTCAGCATCAGCTTTCTCTCTCATTTGCTCTAGAGCTGCATGTGTATTCACATAAACCACCATTGGTGTTTCTTTAGAGATGTAAGCAACTTCTGTCTTGCCCTTCAGCTGTGAAATAAAACAAATTATACCAGTGCTTTGGTCAATCACTATAATCATGCACAAAAAACAAAAACAAACAACAAAAAAAAAGATCAGAATAATGCAGCATGTACATTATTCACCATCCATCAATAATTTTTTATTGGAAGACACTACTGAGAGAATGAGAAATTCTCAAGCTATCAGAGTTATATTTCAAATCAACAACTTCTGAAATATTTTTAATAAACTCCAAACATATTCATTCAATTATCAAGAGTCGGCTATATTGAGCCTTACAGGTCCATTTCCACAGATAGGCTGTCTGGTGGCATCATCTGACCTCTGACACCTCATAATTTGAAAGAATACTAAGGAGAGCTTACATTAGCCACAATTCAAATGTTTGGGTCTCGAAATCCACATTCTTTTAAGAATCAAGAAAGGAATTACAGTGGAACCTGCTTAAGCGGGACGGCTCCGTTCCCGACGAATCGTCCCCCTTCAGCGGGCGTCCCGCTTAGGCGGACTATCCATTATAAAGTGATTTCTTAGCTAGTTTGTGCGTTTCATTCAAGGGATATCATTACTTGTTGCTAGTGAGATGTGACAACGGAGTCAGATTTAAATTGTATCTGTACTGTTTATAATATACTTATTGCAGTCTAACATTTTCAGAGCAGAGCATATTATTGGTCATTCTTTGCGGGGAACAGGATTTTTGGTTGGCTTCAAAGAAACACCCAAGCCTTCTCACCACTCTCCTTTGAAAATTAAAAAATTTCGTTAAAAGACCGGGACATGTCTACATAGAGGGAAAGAAATAATACATGCTAAAATAAAACTGGAGAGAATATGAAAGGTCTAACATCTCTGAAGTCGAGATGTTCGCCGTCCCCCATTCAAGTGATCAAAAATAATTTGGGATCAAATTTACATGATCGTAAACACCAGCAAAGATAAGCGTCACACTTCTCGCTCCACATCTGGCCAGAGCATGACGCGAGCAGCGTGTGTCAAAAAGCCTTTACGCAACACGAATGATGGTCATGCCTTTGTCAACGACACCCTGGCTGAGTGTTGTGCAAAGCTGACAGGGGGCGGGGCTTACTTAATCTTGATTCGTTAATGCTTGCGCGGGTTAAATGACCAGCGGCTAGGATGTCCGCTCTGATTCGTCCATGCGTGCTCAGAAGGGTCAACTGCCTGACAGAAGGCTATGGGGAGGTAGTGTCAATCACTTCTCACGTAACGTAAAGGGGGGTTATCAGGGCAGTCGGTACAAGCTTCTTTGCTGGTCTCAGGTTTTCAGCTGATGGGCAAAGGTAAACAAGCACTGAGACACAGTGCGATAGTGACAATTTGCAGCATTCCTGTCAAAAACAGCGTGTATATTATGGAAATCTGGCTCTAAGTCGTCTCGCTTAAGCGGGTTGCCATCCCGCTCACATGTATAGATTAAAATAGCAAAAATTCCGTTCCCCAGGCTTTCGTCTCACTTAAGCGGGCGTCCCGCTCA
>JAWQUT010000007.1:5613806-5658787 GCA_033807755.1 Ellobium chinense | reverse complement strand
GCTCTGATTCGTCCATGCGTGCTCAGAAGGGTCAACTGCCTGACAGAAGGCTATGGGGAGGTAGTGTCAATCACTTCTCACGTAACATAAAGGGGGGTTATCAGGGCAGTCGGTACAAGCTTCTTTGCTGGTCTCAGGTTTTCAGCTGATGGGCAAAGGTAAACACGCACTGAGACACAGTGCGATAGTGACAATTTGCAGCATTCCTGTCAAAAACAGCGTGTATATTATGGAAATCTGGCTCCAAGTCGTCTCGCTTAAGCGGGTTGCCATCCCGCTCACATGTATAGATTTAAATAGCAAAAATTCCGTTCCCCAGGCTTTCGTCTCACTTAAGCGGGCGTCCCGCTCATCCGTGTCCTGCTTAAGCGGGTTCCACTGTATTCCCATTACCTTATAAAAACAAAATTTAGTATTAGAACCAATATTCAATATAAACATTCAATATCATGTGGGTACCTGTATAACACAGCCATGCCAAGTGTAAATGGCAACTTTTGCGCCAGATAAAAAGACATATTTCTTGTTCTTGGCTAATTCTGTTCCAAACATCTCTCCACGGCCATCAATCATCTGTAAACATAAAATAAGTTATCGGTATATACAAATATGCTTATAAATATAATGAAACATTAAAAATACATCTGCTAGATATGAATGATTGCCCATGAGTAAATGGCAACAGTAGGGTTCATATCTCATATGAAAAGGTTACTGAATATACAAAGGTGTAATAACTGAGTATAAAATGCAGTAAACAGCAGGTTATTCATCTTGTATCAGTACAAAAAAATACCACTGATGTACAGCTGAATACATGATTTTGGATCTATCCTCAAACACTCCTGGCTCTTTTAACATGTTATATGATGTAAGTGTACTAGATGTACAGGAAACACTCATTGTCTCCCCTACACTTGCAGCGCTTAAAAATCTAGTCCTCCAAATTTAAAACAAATTAGAATGAATTTTGAATGAGATTCGTAACCCTAATCAGAACTCATGCCTATTAATACAACTCTAACCCTATCCCTAACCTTAACACCCATAAAGACAGGAGCATCAGGTGAGGCTTGTCCCTAGCCTAAAGCTTTTTAAGACAAAAGCGTCCAACGAGGTGAGAGCCTAACTCTAACGCTCATCGAGACAGGAGCATCAGGTGTGATTCTCATTCAGATTACCTCTAACACTTTTGCACTTGTGCCTCTCTTAGCACACACAAGACAAGAAAGTAACACATATACAGCTTTTAGCAGTACCTGATTATGCAGAGCCCTATAACAAACAAGGGTAACATTCATTTCACTAATCATTTACAATTTTAAGACCATGACATACCTCTATCTCCACCGTCGCTTTATGCTCAACTTCAAACCGAAGCTCTGAGTTGACCTGAAGTTTGAACTCCTGGCCCTGAAATATGGGGATGATAAATAATGATACACATGTATATATACTGATTTCATTCTTTCCCTCTCCCTTCCTTCCTCTTTCCCTCTAGTCTAAAATTTGTGCCCAAAATTTGATACACACCTAATCACTGGTGTTAGTTATACCCACCACTGGGTAACATAAGATTGGTCATAGATTAGTACAAACCACGCAAGATGTCAGCCTACTTTGTTGTTGTAACCTTCTTTTGTCATGAAATTATTTGTTTTTGTTGTGGCTAAGTCCTTTATTATCACTGATGTCCATTCATATTAATTATTAACAGAATGGAGTAGATCTAGAACTAGGACTAGATTCAGAACTACTGAAACAGAAAGTTTCCCAGCTCAAGGTTCTCTCTTTTAATTTTAGTCTTTTATTTAAAATGTCTAGTCTACTTCCCACTCAGCCTGACTGTCATCACCATTCACTACACCACGATGCTCATAGCAGCCACTCATTAGGCAATTTAAAAGACTCCTATCTGCGTGTCTTGAATGTGACTACTGACTGCCACTTCGTTTCAGTTCAGTCATGTCATTTGAAGGGTTCTTCAAGGAAAAGTCAAAGTGGAAGCAGGCTGAGGTAGACTAGTCTAGAGTACAGTACTGGGGACTAGACTCAAGACATTTCTATTATCAATAAGTCCATTAAGGGGACGTTATCTTAAAATACCTCGTCCTCTGCCATTCTCACAAAATTGTTCCACAGTCTCAAGCGCAAATTATCATCAGGCTAAATTATTCTGTTTCAGTTTCAAAACTCTTTCACAACGTCGTTGATAGACCAGTTTGTGTTGGCTGTTCTTGTTGACAAACGCTTTGGGTTCGCTGTTCACTCTTCTCTGCAAGAGGTAAAGAAAGTCAGAATGATGGGAACAAGCACATCGATGTCTAAACATTCGACATAACGGAAGATATCGTAAGTCCATACATCGATGCTTCATGATACATCCAAAGTCAAATTCTCATGCAGTGCTATATTATAATCTTATCTGCAGCCTTGTAAACTTACATAGAGTTTCTCCCTCTCTCAAACCACAAGACCGCTGACACAGATCGTTGCTCTGCAATCATTCTACCGTCGCAATATTGTATCGACTTTTATCGATTGTTGATATGACCATATGGACGAAAATTTGTTTCAGTTTAGCCAATGTTATTTTGGTTTAGCCTAGTGTTGTTTTTGGGGTTTTTGTTGTTTTTTTTTTTTTGTCAACAAAGACAAAAGGAAACTAAATGAGGCATATTTTTCTCTTTCGCATAAGAAGTACTTTTGTTTTAGCCGTTGTCCATAATAGCAAAGTTCGCGTTAGAGAGAGGATAAGCCTTGTTTAGACTAGCACAAAATTTGACGAAACCTGGTAATTCTTGAACCAGGTCTAGCTCTTTTGCTTTTCTAATGGCGCTAAAATTTAACACTGCTACACATCAAGTCACAACAGCAACTCTTTCTTCAGCATTCAGAAACGGTAACGGTCTCTTGGGTCTCTTTCCTCAAGGTCCTCCACCCCCCATCTTATGAAGATTGTTTGTTAGTCCTAGTATGTCACTGCTTTCCTCTAGACTAGACTATTACTAGTCTATAGATCTCCAATCTCCGTCTAGACTAAGGAGTCTATTTGGCTATCTCTTGGGACAGGACCGCTCTTGCGCTGATGCAGTTCATTTAGTCATTGGTTTAGCCACAAGTTTGGTCCTACTCCGTGATTATCCCGTCTATTTCTACAGTTCCTGTGTCAGCATATGAACACGTATATTGGTGTCTGCGTATCTGGGCAATTTCTCCGTTAACAAACTTGGTCTAGACGTCTAGATCTAGATAGATGACCAGATCTATTAGTATTGGTACTAGTCTATTACTAATTTTTTGTTTTCATTTCTGGAGGGAAAAAAAATAAAAAAAACTTCAATCAAACTTTGTGATTCATCTAGATTTTGAAACCTCGTAGATCTAACTAGTAAGTAGTAGTAGACTAAGACTGAAGCTCAGCCTAAGCCTTAGGATTAGGTCTGAGATGACAGTGGTCAAAGCTTGTTACTAGTCCAGAATTTAGGGCCTAATCAGTGCTAGCTAGATTCTTATTTCATTGATAATATGCTGAATGCTCATTCATATGTTTATCACTTCATAAAGTTTATGACTTGATTGAGCAAGTGAATGTTTTTGTAATTTAATCTGTCACTGTCAATACTATTGCAACCAAACTCCTTTTCAACAAAATCCCAAAGGAAAAAGTTCATATGATTTCAGGACAGTGTCACCCCTGTGTTTTGTATCTAATGTCAAATCTCTTTGTACAGCCATCCCCAGGATTCTGTCAATGTTAGCATTATAGGAAGATGATAGTGTAGAGTAAAAGTACTACTAAAAGAGGTGTCTGCAAATCAATATAAATTTTCTGTCACACACCATGGCACTCCAAGGCACTTCAGAAGGATGAAACATTATTAGTTAGCTAAATTTGCTCTATAGACAGCAGATTAGACAATTTTACAGCATTGTAAGTTGTACAGAGCTCATTGCTATTCTCAAAGAAAAATTTATGAGGAGTTCAGTAACTCCATCAATATTGAGAGAAAATGCTGTTGTCGGGTAACTCAGAGTAGTCAGAGCAATCATTCAAACATTTTGAAAATTCTTATCCCTCATCTAGGCAATCCCCACTTTCTTTTCCTTCCCAATCCCATCATCAACAGTAGGTGTATTCTGATGGTAAATTTGGTGGTCAAGTAGTCTCTGCTGGTTGAATATGCTGTTAAAATTATATGGGTACATGTTGTGTCACAGCAGTGCAAACAAATCCATCAGACATGCTAAAATTTCCTAAGTGATTTTCAGCATTACTTAGAATGCTCTACAACAAGCTTCTGTAGTGAACTGTCTATAATTGTTGTAGTACAGTTGAATAGATGTCACCAAGGCAAGGACTTGTGGTTAAATACAGTATTTATTGATGCTTGTGTCAAGTGATGCAGCAGATACGACGTACAGTTCTCGGCAGGCAGTGTCCAGCTTCCAGGCAGCGTGAATGGGGAGAAAGTTACCGACCAGCCCAGAGTGAGAGACGGGGCTGGTTTATATAGGGGGGTGCGGATGTGTCGGAGAGCTTTTACGTCATCAGGCTTTGTCTCCCGACTGATGCACCCGAATTTCAGGCGGTGCCACATTTTAGTGGAAAAGATAAACATTTAAGGGAAGCTGCACTGAAGGCTGAACACTTTTCCTGGACATATTATACATCAAAATAAAGGGGGGAACATGGCAAATCTAACTAAAACAAAGTCCCAAGTGCTACTGAATGTACAAGCCCACAATTAAGCTGTGAAGTATGGCAAATCTGTGCTTTTCAACTTTACGGTCCAATAACTCGTGTAATAAAATCTTATGGAATATAAATAATACATTTCCTGAAAGATCTTTTGGAGACGAAACAGATGTTATAATTAGAAAAATTCTAGAACGACTCGTTAAAAAGATATTTGAAGCCGCAGTTTGAGGTAAAGCACACTTTGCAACCTATGATTAAAATGCATGTAAAAGTGAGTTTTATGAACTATAAATGGTCTGATAAGGAGAAAATGGTTTGATGAAGTGACNGAAAGTCCTATCTATTAGTTCATCTTTGCTATATACTTTGATGTGCAGGCAGCTGTTTGCAGGTAAGCTGAACCTCAAGTATATTACTCTGATCCTGTAATACATATTATTATATTGATGAGCCAATCTTATTAGGTAGGCCTGAGAAAACTCCCATTTAAGGGCAAGTGCGGCACCCTGTAGGGGTAAAATTGTGTAAAATGAGTTTAAGGCAGTTTTTTAAACAGCAGCATGTCCTTTATCGAATCCCGAAGTTATTTTCATGATACCTGTCTCAAAAAGTGTATTTTGATCCAAAGGAAATGATTACCCTTTATCAAATGCATCTATCGAGTAATCTTTATCGTCAATTATCTCAAAATCACAGTTTTCGTCACTCTATCCCTTCGATCTGACTTTTTTCTGGTCCAATTTACATAAAATTTTGCATAGCAACTCTCCAAGCCCCTGTTTTGAGGAGAATGTCGTAGGCTTTTTTCAATATCTTGTGTTTTGGGTGTTTTTTTTTATTTTTAAAGTTGAAAATTTTCAAAATTTTCAATGTTTTTTTATGACATTTTAAAAAAAATTATTTTTAAAAAACTATCGAAGAAATCAAAAAAAGCCCGTGACATTCTATTTTAAATAAAGTGATCTTTCAAATGGAAAAAAAACCAACATCCTACCATGTATTGTTCTCCAGATCGAAGGGTTCAAAGTTATGCAAAAGTCATCCATATTTTCCAATATGGCGGCCAAACAATTGCCGTTTCGATA
The DNA here is from genome assembly GCA_033807755.1 of Ellobium chinense. Lineage (NCBI taxonomy): Eukaryota > Metazoa > Mollusca > Gastropoda > Ellobiida > Ellobiidae > Ellobium > Ellobium chinense. The sequence continues at coordinate 5,653,000 of JAWQUT010000007.1, read as the reverse complement.
GCAACGGAGGGAGGAAATTGCGAAAAACCCCAGTTTATCTTCCTTCCTGACCCTACGTGACCCATTTTTCACCCCAAAATGACAAAGTTCCCTTTATTAATGAAAATCACCTAGTTCTGCCGCACGTCCCCTTAAAGAAACCAGGCACATCCATCAGTTTAAAGGGAATGCATTTTTTTCTGTGGGAAGGGAGGAGGGGTTGAGAGGAGATTGAAACACTTTAGATCTATATGACATATTCATTCTGCATTGTGTTGTTGATTATGGTGAGGAAGGGGGCTTAAGGCTGAGGTGGGCTAGGCTGAAAGCAAATTAGAAATGCAGAACAGATTTTTGCACGCTTAGATTCAAGCCAAACATTTGATACCTGTGATTTGATAGGGGATAACCATACCGGAGAAAATCGATTGCGCTATGCCCATTATCCTGTGCCTAGTGTAGCTAATATCTGGTCTAGTCTAATTATTAACCTACCAAAAAAGCTGTATGTGGTCCATTTTTTAGGAAATTTTGTGTTTTGCATCTGATGACAGCCTAGGAACATTTAATGCATGGGCTTTATGCAAGTTTAAACCTTTAGAGAGACAGTGCAAGACATTAGATTCAGCTGTTTTCTTTACTGTCACTTACAAGAAATTCCACAATCTGTAAGTCTTCTTTAATACAGTAGTTTGCAGAATTCAAAGAGCTTATTAAAAATGATGTTTGAAATATAGGTCTTCATTTCGTTTTCAAGCTATGAACCGATACATAGAAAGATGTAAACAAGCTAATAATTTCCTTAATGACAAGTGCTCCGCACAGAAGGCCACACTGAAACCGAAGTGAATGACCCAAACTTCAGGTTTAATTTACAAAATCAGAAGAGAATGCAAACTAATTTGCAGGTGGGTTCACAAATCCCTGGCCCATTCTCCACAATCTATCCAAAGGACAGGTTTTTTACTGTCTTCCTAACGCATCTGAAAGCATGCTATTTTTATCCAATTAGAAGTCTGTAACCTTGATGGCAGCAAGTTCAGCCTGCAGGACAAAGCCAATGTACCTGGTTGATAGTTGCACAGTGGAGCAAGGTAGCCCACTGTGATGCATTCTAAAGCAGGTAACAAAATGCATCCAACCCCTAACAGTGCTGCAAGTGCATCAGAACATTTTTGTGGGTAGATGGTGTTGCCCTATGGAGCACACATGACCATTTTCCCTGGCTAGTGCACATCATGATTTAAAAATGGAAAGTAAAATTTGGCCACATATTTGTTTTCATGAAGTATGATTCAATGCTGATTTATTAGGCCTAAAGGCATGGATAGGCATTATGTGACAGGAAATGTAATGTTCTTTGGTGGATCTATTAAGCTGTAATGAAAGATGGAGACGTGAAGATCTGTGTCACTTGCAAGCAGTTCATGTCTAACCTGGAAATAATTAATGAGTTTTAACACATTTTTTTGTGTTACAGACTTACAGAGGCTGAGACAAAAGCTAGCACTATGGACAAGAACATTTTGGAGCTGTCAAGGAAAGGAAAGATTGAAGAAATCAGAAATTTGCTGGATCAGAAAGATAATAAAGAGGTCTAGATCAAGCTTTTAAGTCTCAACTTTGGTGGAATATGCAAATGTTCCGCTTTTTATTTCTTGTTGCTTTGTAGTTTTTTATTATCGATTTTTGTAACATTTACCATAAAACACGTATCTTTATATCATTATGAAAGAGGACAATCCCTGAGAATATTCAAAAGACTTTGATTTAGTCCTTCTTAAATCGTAAACAGGATGTTTCAAGAAAAAAGTCAGTGTCAAGTTATTGGGCTTTCATAAAGACACTTTAGAAGCTTTTTGATATGCACAAAAAGATGTCAGGATGCGGTCATTGTTCCCAAGACCAACTACTCTTACGTAAAATTTTAAAAACAGGCAGCATTTCAGCATGTTCAAATGAAAGTGACATGGTGATTCTTTGAAAGGGCTGTAAATGTTTAACAAGTTTTTGTCCACTGTGGACAATGAAAAACTTGTGTTTTATTGAGAAAGTTCTTTATAGAAGTCAACAGATAGTTGTCATGCATTAGATGTATACTTTATATTCTGCTTCTCTTTATTTATTGAAGTGATGTAATTCATTTCTTTCAAGATTGTGGATTGTGTCACTGGCTGCATAGTTAAAGGGAAGTGTGACCCACTACCTTTCATTAAGGCCATCATATCAGGTGATAACTGTTTCCTTGTTCACTGGCAATGTATTTCCTACCTTTAAAAAGAATATCTACACATTGGAAGTCTGAATCATACTCAGTAAGCATGGGTCTCATAGTTGATTGCCTGCACAGAATTTCTGTAATTATAGTGGCAAATCCAGATGTTATTAAATGGCATGTTCACTACTCATTCTCTGCACGTCTATGATTTGCTTAGCAGAAGATGTGGAGGAGGGAGATTATTGATAGAGTATGTTATGTCTGAGAGTTAATAATTTTGGTCTGTCTCTATGTCTGCACTGCTGTTGTGAGAAAAACAATAAATTTTTGTTTGCAACATCCAAGAACAAATTTATTAGAGTTTTGATGTCAGCATAACTCATTAAAGCTAATTTCTCTCCCCTTCAGCATCAACACATCCAGATGACAGGGGCACACAACGCTGCATCTGTGTGTATACTGGTATCATCACACTGTTGCAAAAGAATGAGATTAACTCGAAGACTGCTTTTAGCATTGTTAGTCTTCTTTTGACAGAGGTATGTGGAACAATCCCTCCAGTTGTGTGAGAGGAAATGTAGTGGTAAGTCTTGAGTAATTTCTAGAAAAAAATCATGGTATGAATTATGGACAGTTGCCAATTAAACACGGTATGCTAATGCAGTTAGCTTGTAATCAGGGAAGGAAGGTAATGCTGTCAGTCTGTAAAGTTAATCTATTATAATTTCAGATGGATGCAGTGCAACCAACCACTTTGGCAGAGTTAGCTCAGTTTTTTGTGGAATCCGTGAAAAATGGAACCTTCAGTGGAGGAAAGTAAGTGAAGGTGTAGGTCAGTGTTGACTAAACGGTTGCAGTAACTCATATTTTTGACTACTTCACATACTATCTTTCCACTATCTTTCATGAACACAGATTTATTTGCCAGTCTTTTTGTCCAGGTTCCCATTGAGAAAGTGTCTTTCACCCTTTTGTGTTTTGTCTTGGTTCTTCCATTTCATTCATACATTTATAAATATATATTTTGAAATACATGCCTTGACCATGTTTTTTTTTTTTTTTTTTTTTNTTTTTTTTTTTTTTTTTTTTGAGTAAAGGATTCTGCATTCCTTTCCTCAGTTTGTTTTAAGTTGCTTGTGGTTTCCACAGGGCTGCAGAGCTGCTACCTAAAATTTTGAATTTGATCAGTACCTGTGAATCTGTACCTAGGGATGATGGCCATATTAAGGGACCTGAGTTGAAGGGACATCTTATCAACAGTCTGTGTTCAAGCAGGTATTATCTTGGTTTTTCTCTTTATCTTGCACAGTAAATTGTCACATTACTTTAGCACTGGGGAAAAGATGGTGTGGTATTCACTGGTATCTGACTACTAATCTCTTGCATTGTATGTTACGGTAATAAACTAGAAATTTTCCTGATACTTTTGTCAGATTTATGTTCATTCTCTTATCAGGTGGACCCCATCTTTGGTGATTCATATGGCTCCATTGTTTCAAGACATTCCATTGACCTTGGAGGAGCTGAAGTTTGTGGTTGAGAAGATTATCCGCCTATTTGGTGACCTTGACCTGGCTGATCAACCTGCTGCAGTGTTTCAGCTATTGCGTCTGTCTGCGAAGGTGAATACTATCATTACTGAACTTATGTATCATGTTGCATCTTACCTTACGAGGCTTCACTGCTGATCATTGATGAGGATCCTCTGATGTGTTGAAGATGTCTGCAGGAGTTTTTTTAAAACTGTGCAATTATGGCACAGCTGACACAATGAACATCACAAAGAAAGCAGTCCCTTTATCATACTGAATATTTAGGCAAACCCAGTCATAGTGCCAACCCTCGGACTTTATCAAAGTTGGCTTTTTAACAAGATTAGTGGTAGAGAGAGGTTTCTACAAATGCTGTCTTCAGCCCTTCAACTGAAAAAACCACAACCCAGTCAGGTTTTGATATTGAGAGGTGATTACACATTGACTCTAGAATCTCAGCTAAGCATAAGCCATGTAGATCTGAAGGCAAGCACTCATGTTTTCACCAAGGAAAACTACATAACTACTGTAAATCTGGATCAATCTAGGCTGAAAACACCAGTGTTCAGCATGTTGCTGTTTAATGTAACTGATTTCCACTACATTTAATACTACTTGTGATCCATTTTCAGTCAAATATTGACAATGTGCAGGTTGGTGTTACTGGAAGGCAGGGAGTATGGTATCTGAGTGATATACAAGTGATGGCATCTAATATCATACGAGATTAGGCAGAAATATTGGCCATTTTTGTCCCTTCCTCCAAACACTGTGTTATAGAATTACTTGAGGACAAGAGAAATGTTATCAAACTAAGAAACTGAATGTCAGCAAGAGGTTTATATTTGTGGCAAGTCAACACCAATACTGTTTTTCTAGGGTCACAAGAGACTGGTGCTTGAAGGGATCAGTAAAAACTACACAAGACAAGATGATGCTAACCGTGGCAGGAGTGTTATGGTTGACAGGTTAGTATGCATTCTCTTGCTTAGGCCCGGCTGTGAAATAGAATGCCCAAAGAAACTGGCTAACCTTTACTTTCAATAATCTAGAGGGCTTGTATATAATAGTATGGAAGACGCACTGTGTTCAGTCACCACTGTTAGGTAGATCTGGAAAGGTTCACTCATGATAGTGGGATCACTCTGCTCCAGAACAAAGTTTCTTGCCAGAAGTATTTAGAAGAAATATACTATTAGAGATAATAGTTGAATCTTGAGAAACTTTTAAGAACAACATGTTAGGCATTATTATCATAATTGCGACAGCAGATAACTGTACATTCCTTGCTGGGACTTTTGTACATCTCAGAAACTCCTGAGTCAAAGATTTTGACAGCTGCTTGCAAAATTTATATTCAGAGGACTTCAAGTTGTTAAGAGATACTAGCCTAAATATATTGTGTTCCCAGTTCTTGGGAGCCTTTTTTGTTATTGTATGTTCTCATGAAAATTAATTGTCATATCTCCTAGTGAGGACCTCATGACAGAATCAACATGTTTGACGTCCTTGAGGCACATTGAGGGAACAGTCATCTTACACATCACCCAAGCAATGAAGCAAGATCAGGACTTGGGAACTGAGCTTATCAAATACCTGAAGGTGAGGATGGTCAATTATGACAGTATTTATTATCACATATTATGATCATGAAATAATACTCACTGACTTGGCATGTGAGCATTTCAAGTGTTTTTAAGTTACACTGAATTTCAAAACATAGCAGTACATTATGATAAAACCTATCTGTGGATGATTTGGTTAAATGATGAATAGAGGATTTATTGCTGTTATTTTGAGATTCATACTGATCTAAATTTTACTTCATGTTCCTGCAGATACTACAGCAGTCGGATGCTAAAAAGGTCATATCACCCTTTAACCTGTCACTTTTGCTGTCCATTTCACAATTGCACCATTTTGAAGAACAGGTATGCTGGAATATTTTCTAAGGTGGGCTGTATCCGTTGAATAGAATGAAAATGATTTGGGAAGAGAATTGAATAAGAGGAAGCATAGTTACAAGCTGTGCTGGAGAGGATGTGGAAGGCTTCACTAAACAAAACAGAGACATAGTGAACAGTTGTCTAGTTATCTAGACTATGATTAGGCATGACGAACTACTCATGCAGTAGTTCAGTATGGGCATAACTTGCAGAGAATGAAATAAATATTGCAGAAGAATGTGATTAGACATGTTACTGTCTCATTTCTGCAAAGCACGTTACATTTATTTAACAGCATATTCAGATTTTCAGCAAGCTCATATTTACAACAGTCTGACATGAAATTATTTGAGATGCATTTAGCACCAGAATGTTTGAGAGAATGAATCTGTGAAAAATGATTGCACTCAACTCTGCCTAATGGCAGCTTCTCCAGAATATGGGAAAGGCTCAGTTAAAAGGAGTCAGGATTATCCAATGACTTTTATTAGAATATAGCGTTTTGATTTAGGAAATTGTTGCAATTAAGCAATAATTGCAATTATCCAGATTATTTTAAGGGGAGTTGACTGTATTTTTATGAGTTACTGTGAGTATCAAGTATGATTTGTTTTCAGGTTTTTGAATTTCTGAAGAGCACCATCCTCAAGTGTTTGCGGGATGAAGAACGACAACACCAGTCTGTATGGGTGAGAGAGTGTTACCCTCTTGGTGTGAAGACTGAGGATCTGGTGTTGGAAGCAGTTGAACACAGGTGAAAGACATTTAGAGTTTGGCTAGAATTACTGGCTCCTCGCACTTGGCCAGCAATACAACTTTAAGGATTCTTCACATGTATTTAGCGCAGTTATCTGAATATCAGTAATATGTTTATCCCTTATACACCTCGGTATCTTGTTATCTTACGTGAGACATTAGTAAATAACTGCAAATGTGAATTATAAACGGGTGAAGGCCATTTTTCTTACAAATTTTTGTACAGGTTCAGTGATGGATGTTGTATTACCTTTATATTTGCCCTTAAAGATGTATATCATTTTGTTAACAGCACCTATGACTGGGACCATGTCATACAGGGATTGGTGAAGCTTGGCTTTGGACTGATGGACAGTTTTGGGCCTAAGCTGGTGTTTGGAGCAATGCCTGAAAACACACCTGCTGATGGTCACTTGACTCCAACTCAGCAAGCATGCCAGTTAGGCCGCAGGATGCTCCTCAAAACATTTAAAGTAAAATTTGCCAAATTTTGGAATCATATTGTATTGAGATTCTCTATTCTAACATGAGAAACCTTGATGGCCAGACATTTTCCTGTCTGAAACATAAGCAGTAGGATTTTCATCACTTTCATTAATGCATGTTTTAAGAATTTAATCAAAGTACCGCATTGATACAGTGTTAGTGTTTCTATTAGTTGTGTTTTTTATTAACTGTTTAAATATTGAAAATATTTCTTTTTGAATATTGAAAATATTTCTTTTTGAATGTTTATTTCCTCATGCACAGTAATTTTCTTATCCTGTAGCGCTTAAAGGTTGTCAGTGCAGTGTATATTCGTTAAATTCTAATAGTCTAAGTACTTTTAAGAAACTTCTCAAAACACATTTGTTCCAACAATAGTCTGCGAAACAACTTTTTTTTTTTTTTTTAAAATCTGTATTGCAGTACATGTGCACAGAGTGTAGTATGCTTGGGTGTGTGAGCTGAATATTATATAATCTTATTTACTTCTCTATGTAAAGTGCTCAGAGCCTGTATCTACAGGGATGAGCGCTATATAAATGTGTATTATTATGGTGCTTAAGATTGGCTACAATTTACATCACTGTTGCTTATTTCCTTTCACTACAATATCATATTTGCATATCTGCACTCTTCTTTTTCTCAGGCTCATGAAGTGGTGAGATCTGAAATTCTAGATCAGATTTTCAACTTTATCGTCATGAAGTCCACCTCACCTGTCTCACATTATCTAGGTAACCTCATTTGATCCTTTGCATAGAAGCAGCAGCGATGACTAATTTATCTCTGAAGCCCTAACCTAGTTAGCATTATATTTTCATGAGATACGGGCTGTTGTTTCTTTTAGTGTTTTCCATTATTGACCAGCAGCAGTACTGATGATACTGTCTTTCACATATTGTGATGCCATGACTTTTTTCATGATTATGCTGCTGAAGAGTCTTTCTCCTTACACTGCATTTTATCTCACGGACTCTCATGCTAAAGTTCCTGTGGATGCACATACTCTCTGCAGTAGTGGTCATTTTAATGTCTGGTTTTCCACAGTGCACTTGGGACACCAAAATCTCAATCAGTGTGTCCTTAAATGTAAATATTTGTGACGGAGGGTAAAGTTCTTGTCATGCCATCGACCAGATCTGAAATTATTTAAATGGTAAAGGTTAAAGGACAAAAATCAGGACACAATTCAGAGAGTTTAGACCTGTAAAAGTTCAAAAACCAGATCCAGCAGATATCACATCTAGAGGGAAATTATTTTGTTGCTCTCTCCAGACTTGCTGTCAGACACAGTATATTCAGCCCCTCAGCTTCTGCTAGAGTCAACTAGCAAGGTGCAGGAAATATTCGTCAAACTGGCCCAACTTCCTCCAAAATCTGCTGAAGGTTTGCTGTCAGCTGTACAGGGACTACTGAAACTCAGCCCCCTGCTTAAAGACACCCTCATCCTTGATTTGAGAAAGGCCTTGTTTTCCAGGTGGGAAAAACTCCACTGACCTGGCTTGAATATTGCCAAGGAAATGTCAGTTTGTTTGTGCCGTACAAAAAGCATTTAAATGTTTAGTAGCCATGCCACTCTAATAGAGAGATTGGTGTGATATGTTCAGTGATGTCACAGACACCACTCTTTTGATAAAATTCCTGTCTTTGGTCATTTTGTTTCTGATATCTGATGGCAGAAGATAAAATTGTTCATGCGCATGCAAGCATATGTTTGTATTGCAAACTTAATTTTTAAGATTCTTCTGAGATTTGAGCTATGTAGTATGTCCCATGACTTCATTTCTTTCAACAGGCAGTTAGACTCTCGCAAGATTGGAGCACTAGGTTTTCTCATGATCTTGAAGAATTTCAGAGTTGTAGGTGGGCTACCCTCAAGTCAGGTTAGCCAGCCCATTTCTCTCAGTCAGGTAAGTTTTTTAAGAGATGTTGGAGAGTTTTAGTTAGCACAAAGGGTTCTTATTTTAATAGAAATATTGTAGATGCATGACCAGTAAGGCAGTGAGAAGTAAGTTGTAAAACATTCAATAACATGAAATATACTAGAACCATAAGAACATCGATGCATTGCTTCTAAAGTACAGTTTTTATTACATGCATTGAACATTGCTGTTAGTGACATCTGTGTTGTGTTAATTACAAAATCAAATGAAGCAACACATTCTCTGTGGACTTTCAGTTAGCCCAGTCATCTTAGACAGTTTTAAAATTTTTGTGATGCCAGAAGGAGAGCAGAGGTTAGAGCTTTTGTTTTGGTAAAATTCAAGACATCAATCAACATTCTGCATATTTTGTTAGGATACTCCTGAGTACCATAACTGGAAGGGGGGTGGAAGCTCATATATAAATATATGTCCATGTTAAAATGCATGTTATCAGTTGTTCTTAGCCAGAGCAAAGAAAGGGTGTGCCTCTGACACATGTATCTAATGAACACAGGCAAATAAAAAAGAAAATTTGAAAAGAAACGTGCACATTTTAATTTGACAAAACTTTAACAATGACTTTACAACTGAACACAATGAAAGTTGATTAAACAAAGTTTGAAGGGACCAGACAAATGCTTGTGGATTAACCACAGAGTACTTAATGTATGAAGGAACGGCTTTATTTATTCTTTCTCTTTCTGTCCTCTGCAAAAGATGACACACCAGCACACTATCATCCACCTTTCAAAAAACACTTTTCTTCCGACAGCTGCTGATTTGTCTCATGTGGTCACTTCAAATACTGAGGATCAGGATACAGAGGATAAATACTGACTGACTAAATGTAGAAAACTTTGGGTCACAAAGTATTCAAGCTGATTCTTTTTCATATAAAGTAAAGCAGTGTGCATGTACAAAGAATGTGTAGGACTCCAAAAATCCGTTGGATAAAATGTTTTTCAGATTAACCAGTTTTGGTTTAAGTAATTTCCACTATTAATACCAAAGAAAAAGAAAACTGGTTGTTACTTTCAAGCAATTATCCATTCAGCTTCAGGTAGATGTGCACTGTCGATACAATGCAGCCAGCAATGAGGCATTGTGTTTGGAAATCTTGGGCAACCTGCGCAGATGTTTTACTCAGCAAGCGGACATTAGACTGAGCATATATCAGGTACCATAACTATACTCACTAATCATGCTGGTGTCATTGGTTTCCCTTGATATTGGAGCTATCTCAGGATAACTCATTTCTGTCATGCATTTCAAGACAAAATTTTGCATGGATGGTACACATCTTGAAACTGGCTAATGCACTCATGCTACAGATGACACTGCATAAAGGACAATTTAAAACATGAAAGTTCAGAGATGAAGTGAGCTTTCAAGTCACAGTACTATAATATTGTCCTTACTTAACCTGACAATGCATGGAGAAATGTTTTGACATTGTCATTTCCCTAATTTTAACAAGGCTGTATACTGTAAAATGATGTAGATCTCTGTACACTAACAATACATGTCCATGGCAACAACAAATTGGCTGTATACTGTAAAATGATGTAGATCTCTGTACACTAACAATACATGTCCATGGCAACAACAAATTGAAACCCACTCAATCAGTTGATTAAACTAAAAGACTGCCAGTTCTTAAAGAAAGGATTATATTCATTGTATGATCTCATAAACACAAATTTACTCTTGTGGAGTTGCAGCTAAGGAAAAGACTCTACCCAGAGAGACATATTTTAATCAAGCAGCAAACAGTTTTTGGTTTATTTACATGATTCTTCTGGACTCAAAATAACAATAAGTTTGATATATGATGGTGGTATTTTTATTGTTTCAATTATTTCTTAATGAAAAAGTGTCAATATCTTGTAAATATGCCAAGAGAAATTTTTATAAATGTAATTCATATAATGGTTTTAAACTTTATCACAATAAGGTAGATTCAAAGTATATTTGTTACGGATAAAAGAGGGAAAACATGGAAAGTTAAACTGCATGAACTGTTGCTTAAAAAAAACAAAACAGCGGGGTGATATCAGGGAAACCACCACAGGATCTTAAGCTCTACATATAATTAAATATTTAATGCATAGAAATATAATAAAATGAATAAAATAGATTGTGTAACAAATAGCCCTAGTACTTTTTCAGGTATTCCAAGTTCAGTGCAACATTATTGCTTTTAAAAAAATGCAATTTTGAGAGAAAATGGAAAAAAGACACCAAAAACAAAAATTATGTCAAACTGCATTAGAGTTGGAGGCTGCGCACATTGTTTAGAAGCAGTACCACTTGCATAGTCAGAAAGTTTAAATCTCAAAGGTAATATGAATACCAATCATGATGGTTTAAAGTTCTTGTTGTTTTGAGTTAAAAGTTACGATGTTCACCAATACATTTGATTTTTGAGTGTTTCTAACAGTTTTACTACATTTATAAGCCATTTACATGACTGAACTTAATTAAAACAGAAAAAAAGTACCATTTTGTAGTAAAGGCACAAATTCGATATTGTGAAGTAAATTTTAGCATTTTCAGGTAGATTCCCTACAAGCACGACTCACCTGCATTTTGTGCCCAGTGTTCCTAAATATGGTGACGGGAGTTATTTAATGTCCACTAGGACAAGGTGGTCCTATTGGGAAGAATTCAGTGACTTAATATGAAGAGATAGTCTTCTGTACGCTAACTTTGTATTTTCAGGGACTGTATGATGTCTTGCACAGAAATTCACAGCTGATGAATCCAGTCTTGGACATGCTTTTGTCACAGGTTGGCCATGTCATTTTGCTCTGTCTTCTGCTTTCATAAAAAGGAAGAGAATGGATATTACAGATCATGAAGTTCATAATATATATATATATATAATGTATCTATCTCTATCTCTCTCTCTCTCTCTCTATGTATATATTCATTTTTATGCATGTTATCATCCTTTGTTCATTTTTGAAACATTATTGGTATTAACAACTATGATATGGACTTGAAGGAATGCAAGAAGTTATTTTTGCTTTTTTGGCAAGTTTTGGTGATGAACAGATAATCCCTTGGTAGTTTGGGATTTGAATGTGCATGTGTATTTGAACCAGGCATGCAATATGACTTTTTTTGTAGTCAGTTTAAATTTCATTTCTAGTGTCTGTGGTGCACCATATATTGTATCTTTATGTACAATTGGTTAAAATAAATCTTCCTGTTTCCTGAAAACATATATATTCAATTGTGTTTCCAAAGCTGAAGAAATACTATGAGCCAAATGAAGAAGTCTGTCCCCCTCTGCGGCTAGAACCTTGTCTGGTGACCCAGGGTGATCAGGTGTTCTTGGCTGAACCTCTGGTATTTTATATTTTTTGAATCATTGATTCCACATAGCATCTTGCACTCTTAGATGCAGTGAATGACTTCATTCAGCTCAGATTTGAATATGGATAGTTTTTTTTTCCAGACAGCACATTCACACAAGTCACCCTTTAAATATTAAAATCCCATTTAAAAATACATTGAATGAATACCGATCTCTCCATCTTTCCAGCACTCCATAGTGTGCGGTACTTGAGAAAAACCCTAAAATCTGTCTAAAACTTCACAAATCCTCCCAAATTTATGACAAGTGGGAATAGTCTCCCCAGCTCATATGACATGGAGAAAAAATTGTTTATATATCTGGTCAAAAGATTTCTGATTGTGCATTTGACTACATTTGAAGTTGTTGCCATATAGTTTAAATTAATGGTTTCAGAGGTATTGAATCCTGTTTATTATAAATATTAGCAGTATAAAATCTTCACAAACAAAATTCAATCAAAGCAAGCATAATTTTCAATTTTGTAACCCCAGTAATGAAATAATACCAAAAAACAACCTGACCACTTGTGCTATTAGTGAGGCAATTGGTATGTTATTAAAATTTTATGTTATGGAAGGGCGATCATGTGAATTTTCACCTCATTATTGTTTATTACTGCCAGGCCCATCTGGTTGCATGTGTACAACAATGTGTGAGGAAATCTGTGGAGATTGTTGCTCAGATGCAGCATGCAGATGATGAGGAAGATGGGAATGACCAAGCAGAGGAGGAGCAACATTCTCTCAAACAGCTGCAATCCATTTTGGCAAGCCTTTCCAAAAGAATTATTGAAGCAGAGATGGAAGATTTTGAGCTGGTAATTGCATCCTAATAAAATCAGATATTTTAATTGCCATTGGTCACATCTGGCTTAACCCTGGTAATATATTTACATTACTTACATTTTGCCAGTTACATCCATGAATATAGTGAGTCCATCTAAGTTGAGCCGTATTATTCATTTCTGTCTTATTTCAACAGAATACAGTTTGGTCTTTTTTCTTCTTTCCATATATAGTGGTAAAAATTTCCCCACTATTCGAAGTCGCATACTGTGGTTTTCTTTAATTGGAGCAGTTTAGCAAAGACACAGAAGCAGTATCACCATTGCCATTCTCCAGCATTTTGCCAAACCACAGTAAGCAGTGTGTTATTTGAAATAATGAAGTGTTTTATCAGAGAGCGAGCATGGGCTAGGTCTAGGTATGGTAAGTAGGGCCATTTTTGTTCATGTGTTATATTACAGCATGACTCAAAAGGCAAAGCAGGTATCAATAATCACACATTCAATGACATGGTATAATTTTGAGCTACTGTAAGTGTCAGTCATACTCATCTTGAAATAAAAATTGAAGAATCATTTATAATGCTTGGTTTTAGGTTGCATAAGAATTTTTTTCTCATGCATAATATTTCTTTTCTCACATATTTGCAGGATAAAAGTGCTGACTTTTCTGTGGCTAATGGTGTTGGAGTGAAAAACAACATCTATGCCATTCTTTTGCTTGGACTGTATGAAGTTCTGATGGAGTATACTTTTGAGACAGGCAAATGCAGGTAAATCATCTCCAGCACTCTAGGAGGTTTATTTTCCTCTGCCACTGATTTGTGCATGAGAACCTACAGTGTTCCTTTGGCATAATTAAAGTACTTTGTTTATGTTTTCAGCACAGAGAGCTGCAAGGAGGTGGTTCAGTTGTTTGCAAATCATGCGAAACTGAGTGCTATTTTGCGAGAAAAGGCTGCATCAGCTGCTGGAAAGAAAGGAAAGCCAACTAATTCTAAAGCCCCAACCAGTCATCTGTCATTGGGATGCATTGTCAGCTTTCTCCGCACCATTTTTGAGTGAGTTTGAAACAAGATATAGATAGGATTAATATCAGCAAATTACACTTAATGGAAAAAGTGGGTAACTACTACTTGTGTGCTTGTAGAAATGATGATACCATATCTATTATCTGTTCTGTTGATGTTTGTTGTTTTAGTTGTTCGTAAGCATTTAGAGAAATTAGAAGACCGTGGAAGCTAGTTAAAATGAAAACCTCTTTATCCGAAAATTTTCGAAGTCTTACTGGGTGGTCGGTTATTTGGCAGTATTTAGAGTTCCCTAGAGCGGTAGCCCTTATCAAGTTTCCTTTATATTCTCTCCAAGCTCACCCTGCATTATACAAAACAGCTTTTAAACTGAAATCTTTGTACATTCATTCAGCTGTTATTTACGCATCAAGACATTATCTTTGATGTTTATTGTGATCACTCTAAGCAAATGGCTGTCAGGATTATAGTTGCTAGTGTGAGTGTTTTCCCCAAATGGTGGTGGTAATGTTGTCATGTGTGTCCTTTCGCAGACTAGTCTTTTCCTACATTCTAAGAAAAGACAAGTAAGGCTGCCATTCATGTGATTTTAAGGAGACACTCAGTAAAGGCATAACTTAACCCCCTGGCACATTTGGTGATGTTGTTTTACTGACTGCACATTTTCATTATTCCAACAGCCAGTAGCAGATTACTGACACTGACCCATTGAAACTGCTTCTTAAGTGATGCTAGAGAGCATGCCCCCCCCCCCNCCCCCCCCCCCTTTTTTTTTTTCTTTTTTTATTTGACCTTCCACTTCATGCAGTGACAGTAATTATGTAATGGTTACATGTTGGCCTAATTTAATGTTAACAGTCCACACATTTTTGTCTGTTTTATCTCAGCATCAATAGAATTGAGGTGTTTAATTCTGCATCCAATATAATACTGATCAGCTAGGCCATATACTTTACTGTCGTAATCAAGCGGCCTTCTGGCCTCAAGCCCTGTGGTAGACCAGGCCATATACAAAACACTTTAGTTTTTTGGTATTCTGTTGTACTTTTATTGCAGAAATAGGCACTGCTTTTAATCCAAATCACTTAAACTAAGACGATTTGTCTGGTCCCTCTCGATTTCAGTGTCACCAATTTTCATTGTACTTACGTTTCACATTTAGTTTTGATCTGATATGCTTATATAATATGATATTCACGTATGCCCATTATAGCCCATTCTTTTCTCATTTAGTCAAGAAGTGTGAAGATACTAATAACAAATGTTTTACATCTTTTTATATAGTGATCACAGCACACAGCATGATGAGGGTGTCAATCAGCTGAGAGAAAGTAAAGATTTTCTACCTTACCTAGTGTCCATAGCAATCCAGAAGCTTAGTCAGATTGCCCACAAAGGATCATGTGATGGAGAGACTCAAAGCAAGGAGAAAGTTTTCCAGTTGTGCTGCAGTTTGGGAAGGTATTGTTTGCTATAAAGCTTTGTTTCTTCAATTGTAATTGTTTTTTAAGCTCACTAAGTCTAATCTTTCTTCCCATATTCATGTAATATTTGTTTTGAAACATTAGAAATGAGGGGTGAGGGTATGTGACAATACATCCAGTATGTTTACCTGCTCTTTAAACACTACACATCAATCACTCATTGAGTTGCATTTAGTGACATCATCAGTGTTTTAGTATTGGCATTTCTTTTATATTCCTTTACACAAATTATCCATTCTCCAGGCTGTTTTATGTGCATTACATGGAGAACCAGGTGTCCAGTGACAACTCAGATCAGCGAGACAAAAAGCTTACCAGTCAGTGCCTAGAGGGTTTGGGCTTGGTTGTCAATATTGCCAGCACTAATGGAGTATTGGCCGTACTCCAGTGTTTAACATATTTAGGTAAAGTATTTCCTCAGTACCTGCTAGTTGTCATTTCTGTTGTGAAAGTATTGGATTATATCCCTCTGTTGTTGCAGGCTGTTTTTAAGCGTTCAACATTCTGGAGTACAATATTTCATGCAAGCTGACTTTGGTTTTTACACTATCACTCATGTAAGATGCTGTCAGCAATGCTTCTAATATATGTGAACTGTTTGATAGATGAAACTGAATGTGAGCAATTAAAGGAATACTTGAGAATTTGTTTCATCATTTCAGAAAAGGAACCTGAGGAAGAAAAAGAACATCTGAGAGAGGCAGAGAAAGCTGGGAAAATTCACAAGCACATCAAAAAGTTTCAGGTAATCAGTTTGAAAATGTAATTATAAGAAGGATGACTAGGTGTAGCCTGAACATAGCCCATTCAACCATCTGCAATTATAAGGATATTCAGCACCATATCACATTATTACCTTTAATATTTAAATCAGCTATATTGGCTCAAGGCCTGAGTTGCCCCATTTGTCATAACTTGGAATAAACTATCATACCAAGTGTCTCACAAGAACGAACGAATTGAGACTGGTCTATTAGAGTCTCATAGATGAGAGGTCCATGTCCCTGAAAAGATAAAGCAAGATCTGAACATGTCTTTGAAGTCTTGAGTGTATAATATCAGTTTTCACTCATTCTCATTTCCAAATAGACACAGTGTGCTCTCATAACTGGTGTTTTACTTGCCTTTGTCGGTAATTTAACATAATTCCTTCTCCAGAAATTATGTTTCTTAGTGCAGAATAAAATCTGTTTAGCAGATTGATTATCATCTTGTCCTCTAATTCTCACATTTTCAGAGATTGGTATCCACCATCATGGCTGAGGAAAGGGAGAATCAGAACTGGAAAGAGTGTTCCATCCTCCTCTCTACGATTGCCAGTCTGAGTTCTCACCTGCCTAGTGAGGGTGAAGAGTACCAGCAAGTCTACAACTGGATGCTCAAAGTGGCTACAGACCAAGCAATAGGTTAAGAATAGTTTCTATTGGTGTAGTGGAAATTGTCTGGAGGATATTTTTTTGAAAAGCTGGTCAACCAGTTGTGAGTTTCGTGTCAGCTTCAGAATAACATCAGCAGATTCTTTCCGTGGTTTGATGATCATATTTTCTGACATTGTTCCTATCCAAATAGCTTCATCATAACTCTCTAATTTATGCTTTTAAAAAAGTTAGCATTTTGAACTGAGACTTTCTTCGCTCATTTTATAGTTGTTCAGACTTGCATTTTCTGTTAAGAGTAAAATTCTCAAGATGAATACATACACAACATTTTGATGAAGGCATAGTGTAAGCAGTTATGACTTATTTTTATATCAAACTATTGTCAGCCACTCTGCAGTTGCTTCTAGGAAGAAAAACTGAACAAGAATGGACTTGCTTCTTCTGTGATAATGGAATCCCTAGGACAAGTAACAAGTAATTATTGCCAATTCAGTTGGACGTGTTGAAGAGTGGTGAAATTTTGTTATTGATGTACTAGTTGCCAGCAGAGAGATTTAATGATATCAGAATACTGTTTCCAACAGATGATGCCTCTACTTGCAAACAGTTGTTAAGTATTTTACTGAACTTGACAAAACAAACCAAGTCCCTACCACAACTGCTGCGCAACATATGTCAAGACATTCACAGTCAGCTAGGAGATATTGAAGAGGTATGTCTGTGAACCACGCTGCCAATATTGAGGCATCTACTTGATATATAGATGCACGATGATGGTTGTTCTTGTGCATGACTGCATTAGAATATATCAGTTTTCAACCCTTTGCTATGTCATGCTTTCCATGAGCTCATTAGCCCATACATAAAAAAGTTGAGTATGTAGGAAATATGATTATGAGTAAGCTGGAATTACACAGTAATGATGCATCTGGGACAATAACAATATGTTTATTCAGCTCAGACAACACTCTGTTGTACATCATAAACAAATGATGGGATTAAGCACTCATTCCTTTGATGTGTTATGAGCTCATCTTTTTTTTTTCAAGTGTTGTTAATTATGTCTGGTTCTGTGTTTTCACTGTTGGTAGAGAGCATGTATTCTTCATTTTGTCTTTGATGTCTGTAGGATTGTGAGGTAGATGACCAAACCCATCTCTCAGTGACCAGAGCTGATCACTGTCCAACAGCAGGTATTCTAACTCTTGTGTTGACACATATGGACAATGAGCTGGATGATGTGGAGTGGGTCATTAGGCGTCATAAGGCAGAAATTTTGGCAGCAGCTGCCAGCTCTAGAGAAGGTGAGTGGCTGTGTCTTATGGCCATTAATTTGTTAATCTTGATGATATATTTTTAAGCTGGTTTTGTCTGGAATGTTTTTCCTGCTCAAAATCACTGCCACAGTCAGACACAAGGCCACTTGCTCAATTTCAGTTCAACATGCAGATTAGAAGTGACAGAAGTCTTGTTTAGCATAAAAGACAGACTTTTTTTTTAACATAAGAACTTCTGATTTATACTGGCTTTACTGTTTTTCTTTAGAATGACTACAGAAAATCTAAGATATCTGAATATAATGTAAGAAAGTTGAGTTTCAGTTGAAATGATCTATGCATGGAGGGGTAATCAAGACATGCAAAGCCACACCTTATTACAGTGGGCGACGGTTGAGTCTGCAAGAAGGCAAAAGAACAGATGTGGATTCAGTCAAAGCCCAAATAAAAAAAAAATGGATTTTAATTTTTAGAATTTATGAGCTTTGATCTTTGATACCTTTTATTGATTCAGAGCCACAAATGTAACCTGTCTTAAGTCAGTCTAATGATAGAATTTCCAATGAATAATGCACATATGTGTGTGATGCACATGGCAGCGGGCAGTGCCTGCATTTGGACGGTTTACAATCCACTTTCTCCTAGATCATTATGCACCATGGCATAGATCTCCCACAGAAAGGCTCACACCCAGGTTGCTGCTGAGTCAGGAGAGTAAATTAGGTGAATGATGATTGCAAGAGAATTGGCTAAATAGTACCACCCAGCCGCAGATAACATTGACGAAGTCTGTGTCCCAGTGTGTGAGGGGACCTAAAGAGGGATTGGAGTCAGACTCAACAGATTTTCTTTCCTTCGTTTAATCATGCTGACACATTTTCAGGGCTGAGGCAGCATGGTACTTCTCTCAAGTGAGAATCATCAACTCAGCTGTTGTCCCGTCATCTTTCTTGTCAGGCTGGGTCTTGAAACAAAAACATCAGCTTGGCAGTTGCAACAGATGAGTGATGTCAACCTTTGCATTAAGTTATATTAATATTGAAGCAGTGGGGCTCTTCATGAAAAAGATTTACTCAAGTGATCTCAATGTACCTGAAGTCAGATACATTTAGATTGTATTTCTCCCTGACTTTTTACCACCATTTTTTAGTGGGGATACGTGATTTTCTGCTCCTTGTACTGTTTCAGATGCTGTAGGTGCAACACAGGTCGAGAACATGGACAGATCTGTGTGCACTAGACTCGGGATGATTGTCAACAGTTTCATCGAGCTCACACACTCCGCTGTAAAAACAAAGCCATGTATTCAAGCCCTTCTCAAGTCTCTGACCAAGCTGTATAACGCACTTTCTTCACTAACTAAACATGTAAGTACACAGCATCATGTTTACTCATAAAGAATGTAGTGTTTTCCTTTTTAATATTTCAGTGGTTCAATCTCTAATTCTTAATTAATTGGTTCACAAAAGTAAGTTGTCATAGTTTATATCTTTGTTTGGAGTCACTGAAGTCGATTATGTCAAGTTGCCATAGGACTTCAAGTGTGGATTTCATTTCATTTTTTAGCGCATATACTTATGCATTTACATGGCTGTTCAAATACCCATGGAAATTTTATTGTTCAAAACAGTGAAAGTGAAGTGAGATAAATCCAAAACAACTAAGACCTGACAAAACCATGTGTATTATCAGCATTTTTTACTAATCAGGAATAGATCCATTAACTTACTGATTTGATTAAGGCAAGCAATAAAGAATAAATCACAAATATCTATGATTACCATTTCACATTGCACTGAAAATTATATATATATATCCATACTCCTATTTTGTTTGCGAGACAGGTATCAGATATTGCTACCTTATATACAGAGCCTAATATTCTTGCAATTTGTTGGAAAATTGCTGTGCAAATGGGGATTACTATATTTCTGTGTGTGCATGTGTGTTTTTTTTTTCAAGTAAGATTCACTGTTTGCAAGTGAAGGGGATTAGGTATAGTCTAGGTGTATATCTCTCTTAGCTTCATTATAAGAGTTTTATTTATAGTCAATAACCTCATGATGTTTGGCCTGTATAACAATAAACTGGCTGCAGTTTTCTGAGATCTGCATGTACACAATCTTCTTTGTTTAAACTGGCTGATCAGTTAATATAGATTTATTTATATAGTAACCTTTTTTCAAATAGTGGAATTAATTTGCAACCAATGCAAAGGATTTTCATATACGGTGGAAGTGACGCTTATCTTTGCCGGTGTTTACGATCATGTAAAATTGATCCCAAATTATTTTTGATCACTTGAATGGGGGCCGGCGAACATCTCGACTTCAGAGATGTTAGACCTTTCATATTCTCTCCAGTTTTATTTTAACATGTATTATTTCTTTCCCTCTGATGTAGACATGTCTCGGTCTTTAAAAGAAATTGTTTTTTAATTTTCAAAGGAGAGTGATGAGAAGGTTTAGGTGCTTCTTTGAAACCAACCAAAAATTCCGTTCCCCGCAAAGAATGACTAATAATATGCTCTGCAAGTCTACTGAAAATGCAGTTAGGCTGCACTAAGTATAATTATTTTAAACTCTTCAGATACAATTTAAATCTGACTCCGTTGTCACACCTCACTAGCAACAAGTAATGATATCCCTTAACTTGAATGAAATGCACAAACTAGCTAAGAAATCACTTTATAATGGATCGTCAGCCTAAGCAGGACGCCCGCGTAAGGGGGACGATTCGTCGGGAACGGAGCCATCCCGCTTAAGCGGGTTCCACTGTATTGGGAGTCTTGGAGAAAATTGAGTACTTCTTCGAGTAAACTTCTTTGAGCCAAATTGACCTACAGTTAACTGGAAATGCCAGCAAAGAATTAATTGGAAGAGATCTTCGCAGTGCATTTTCACTGAATTATCATCATCTCTACAGTACATCAGTATGTATACTAGCAAGGCAGGTCACCTGGGCAGCCGCTATGAGAAACTGGTCACCTTAGTGGGAAAACAACTCACACAACCAACTTACAGTATGATCATCTTTGTTCAGGTAACATGTTTATCAACAGTTGCAGCAATAAGGGGAAATTTTGTTTCTTCTAGATTGCATTTTGACTCTAGGATTTAAGATCCTAGTTCTTACCACTGTGATTCACACCTATCAATTTTATGATTGCTTTATTTTAGGTGTTACCTGGGAAGTCTTACTAACAGCATTTACAAAATTCATGGACAGAAAATTAAAAATATATGAAGTCAAAATCTCACTATTTCACATTTAAATTAACTTAAATTTCTAGCAAACAGAATTAGGTTGTCATGATAATTTGAATTCTGACAATATTTTAGATCCAAATTTTGTTATGTCCCTCAGAAGGAATGTGCTCTTTGTGCAATATATATTATTGGCTCAGTGTGACTTGATGAGAAGTTTCACAGAAAACTTACTTCACATCATGAAGAGGTTGTTTTGCCTCTGGTTGAAGGAAAAATGGTTGCATCCCTGAAAGTATACAAAAATTTGTATGTACCATGACAGCAATCTACCAGCGCATTATGTTTTATCCCCATCATGGCAGGGATGACCATATGATACAGTCAATGAGTTGAGCTGTTGATTTATATTTAGCATAATGGCATAATATGTGAATGTCCCTCGGTGTAAGCAATACAGTCTTTAAGTAGGGGTTGCAGCATGTAAAAGCATTTCAATTAATACCAGTATTTATTTTTATCTAAAACATAGGCAGCAGAAGCAAATGAAGTTTCAGAGCATAAAGAGAAGGGCAAGAAGAAAGCTGGAACCACAGCCCAAGCAGGAATGGTAAGTGACTATGTTGTTTAATGCCACTATGACACAAAGCCTGTGAGTGAATTTTCATTACTCAAAGGGAAATAGATAATGACACATCATGTTTACAAACTAATTACCTTTGATGTTTGTACCGGGCAGATAGATAAATGAGTTTTAAGGTTAAGCTCTTCAAAATCTGCGGAGGGCTTCCATATGATCAGTGACATAAGCTTTTCGTTAAATTTTTTTTTTTTTTTTTTTTGCTTTTCAGTTCCAGTTTTAGTGTACTTCTGCAATTCCAAAGATAATACATAAATGCAAAATTTCCAAAACCATAAATTTCAGAGTTTCTAGAAAATAATAAGTCACTTTATTGATTTTGAACCACTGATTTCAGTTGTTTTTTTTTTTTTTCACTGATTTCAAATATATCTTCTACTTTTGGCTAGGTTTTGATATTTAGGCCTTTGAAGACATGCTATTGCGATAGTTCATTTTCACACTATTTTGCTGTTTTCAGAGTTGCAGGTTTCTAAAATTTATGTGAAGCTTTTTTCAGTTCACTAATGGTTAACATTATTTACAAATAAAAAGAAAGTTTAAGAAAATAGCTTTTGTTGGACAATGTTGCCCAAAAGTTACTTCTTGTCTTAAGAGGTTTGTTGTTGACTGTGACAGTGAGCAGGAGCTCTCCACGATGGATGCTGGAACAGAAAAACAGATCAGATAATATGGGACTGTCCCGAATACCACATGAAACATGCCTTTCTGCCTTTCTCACCACAAAAGATATCCTGATATATGTCCAAATGCACAATACACCTTTTCACATGAGCTTTACCAATCATTTTGTTTCTTGCAAGGAATTCTGAGTGGCAGCAAATTCATTATGTTGTTTAACATAACAGATGTATGCCTGCAGGAACACATAAATACCAGATTTGTGCAGTAAAGCTAAAAGGGCCTCTTGAAAATTCTGATTAGAAACCCTGTCTAATTTTAAAAGAACAGCATAATGAATACCATAAACTGAACAGCAGTAATACTAAAACACTTGAAAAACATTTTCAAATGAATAAATACTGAGGTTTGATGGGCAAAAAGTAGGTGTTGTAGAGGTTTGAGATAGTTGTTTTTTCATTTAATCATGTTTTTATAATACAGCCTGATCACTTCTCTGTTTACCCATCACATATGAGCATTTTTTTACTTACACTCTTTGGCAGAATGAACCGATCAGCGGGCTCCTGAAGGTATTGAGCTTCAACATTTCTAGAAGAACAGAACTTACATTCTGCGGTCCAAAACAAATAATTCTTTATCTTGCTGTTTGAAGACTAGGTCTACATATTACTGGATGATACATCGTGTTTATTATGCTGAAACATTTTTTTTCATTTGTTTTCTTAAAACAACTGAAATTATTTATTGTTATGATGGAAGCAAATCATTTTGTTTTCTTTCTTTCAGGCAAATGCAATTAAACAGATGAAGATGATACCAAATTTGATATTTGCCATAGAACAGCTTGAGAAATTTCTGATTCAGCTGAGCAAGAAATCAAAGGTACTAAATGTTAATACACACCACTTCACCATTAACTTTTTGGGCGTTTGGAAGATACAAATATTCTGCACCTATCAAGTTTTTGATAGTTTGGTCCGAACATACACATTTACTCTCCTGCCACCATTGTTTAAAGAAATTTTGTACATTTTTATAGGCAGAGGATCCTTTTGTCTTCTGACATGTCAATACAGAGTAGCTTTTTTTCTTGATATTTCCTAGGCATTTGAAATTTTCCAGGTGAATAACTTAACAGTAAAGCTTTGACTTTGAAAACATGAGAATCACTGACAGAATTACAGCAACTTCAATTCACCCTGTATTGTTTCTCTTATAATAATCAAGAAAATGATAGAGACTCATTGAAGATAGTATGTGTGCTTCCTATAACTTTGGCTTCATCAGTGTATTTAATGATACATTTTAATCACATACCAGGTTAATCTGATGGAGAACATCAAGCTTTCAACCTCTCGTGATTTTCGGATCAACCCAGAAACTGTCAGTACGGTAGTGGAGCAGGGAGTATCATCAGATGAGGATAGTGAGCACAGTGATGGGAATAATGATGACGACAACAATGAAGAACCAGCTGATGTAATTCATTTGATAGCTTTTGAATATCTCGGATAAGATGTTGTAGTTAATATTGCAGTCCTTGGAGAGTAGTGGCCTCATGGCTTTTTGCCATCACAGTGAGGCAGCATTGCTCTGACTTCACCATGTCCCAAATGCAGATTCAGTAACATCCTATGATGCCCCTCATGGTGTCCTTAGGATCCAATCTGTTATCTCTGAATCATGCGTTGTCTAAGTAAGTTGGCGGCAAATATTTCGTATTTAGTGGGAATGTGTCCTTGAATAAAACAAATTAATATCAGAGGATGACTTGCAGCCCATAGTCACCCTGCCAGTCAGTGTATAAGGGCAACAATTTCATGGATTCATACTGATGTTTCAGAGAAACATAAAAAAGCAATCCAGTCATTCACTGCACCATTGCACATATGATTATGCACTGTTTTCATAGCACAAGATTATAGTTAGATTAGAAAGATAAGAAAGTTTTCTTGTGGTACCAATACAGGGGGAAAACTTATGCAGCAAACCTATAGATATACACTTTAACAAACCCTAGAGTAATTACAATCCACATACTGTACTTTAAAATTCTGTTTTGTTTTGGAGAGGAGGGTAGTTCATTTTGATTTGGGAGGACACAAAGAACTGTGTTGTTATAGGTATTCTTCATTGTATTTAGGGACGTCTTGGTACACATTTCAGATTTCTCTGACCCAGAGCAAAACTGGAAGTGCTGCAGAGTTGTATATCTTTATTCTCTGTGTTACACTGCCCACTCATGGATTCTGTGACCCCTATATCCTGCTTATCTCTCTTCCTGATAATGGCTTAATCCCTCACAAAATCTGCCTTTTCCTGTAGCTGAGTCTCACTTTCATGTAGTCATGCAAAATGCCTAACTCATAGATTGTTTGGCATCCTCTGATCCTGTGTTATTGTTCAAATTCACCAATAGAATTTAGGGACAAAAGAGAAGCCTCAAATGGCACTGAAAACAAAATTCCTCAGTCATTCATTTTAAACAAACATTCTTATGATGTAGGTTCAACTGAAATCACTGAATAATTGATCTTGAAGAGATCATCTACTTTCTAGGTTTATTATAGTTTGTCGCTGTGAGCCAGCCCATGATTTTAGTTAATGAAGGATAATCACATTGTTTTCATCCAAGAAAAAGCCATATGTAATGATATTTTTTCAATATTTGTTTTAACCATTTCATTTACGCAGGATGCAGAAAGTGAGAGCTCAGACAGTGCACAAGAAAACAAAAGACCTCAAGAAAATGATGAAGACAATATTCCACCCTCTGAACCACCAGCAAAGAAGAAGAAACTCTTATCCAAGAAAAAAGTATCGAAATAATAACATACAATTTGTTTGATAATACAAAGTGGCTGCTAGGATTCCTTTGAATAGTCTTATATCATGTCAGTGGGACCTCTGAACATTTTTTCCCATTTTATACAATGGATATAGATCTAGAAACTCACAGTCTATTATATAGAGAACAGCAATATTTGGGACATGGAAATGTATAATATTACCCTATTCCTTCCAATAGTAAACTTCCTCAGTACCAGGGGTCTTTAGCAGAAATAAGGGTGTCCTATTCAGACCCCTATATTGGAATTATTTGAACTTAAATACCACAAAAACCCAATATCTCTGGAAATATAATTAGATAAACTACCTGAAAAACAAAATTAAAATAATTTTTTGGTCGTTTCGGATAACCACTTGATCCACATAAATCCAAGATGGCTGCCATTCTTATGTGCACATGTATTTGAGGTCCCCCTAAAATCAGTATGACCAATGAGAAAGTCTGCTGTTTTTTTCTGGTAATGGATTCTACAGGCTCTAAGTTTTCCAAAAATGTATAGGTTGTGGGGGTTTGAATATATGGTTATCCAGAAATAGTTTTTGTGTGTGTGTGTGTGTGTTATTGCACATGCTCAGCCACTTTGCTTCATGAACTGATAACTCTTCAACTTCAAAACTCTTGTACCAATATTGAAACTATTGACATTTCCTGGCCAAAGAGAGCTCCAATAGAAACGCAGGGATGCCACTCTTCCGAGAATTCTCGGAAATTCAAGAATATCGGCGGCGCCAAGAATACCATCCGAGAATCTGCGACGACTATCTGAAAAAATAAATTCCAAGATCCGAATTTTTTTCAGAAGTTTCGGTGCAGCCACCATACGGGTAGATCAGCTTTCACAATAGGCGTAGGTGTTTCAGTTACAGCCAACGTGTGGCTGGGTAGATTAATGAGAATTAAGAAAAGGTCACTTCCGGCCTAAATAAACGTGTTCCGTAAATTCCAAACTTCATGGAAATGGTTATTATGTTTTTTTCATACGGAGAATGGAAACCATATAAGACACACAAATTCGGCGTTACACTTTCCAACGCAAGCTTTCCTCTGCGGACTTTGCCTTGTAGACCTAACTTAGACAGTACAAGGACTGACTGATTGCTCATCGCTCCTCTTGTCTTCCTCGGGCGGTATGTACTGTGGGTTACTGTTAAACAGATCAAGTTCACACAACTCCTGAGTCTACGTTAATGTGCAGAGATAGTCTGAATCATGCTTGAAAGCAAGAGATCTAAGCAGCAAAACCTTTAGGGACATCCTAGTAGTATCTAGGTTGATCCCAAAGGAAGCTTTCTGTTATCAGTCTTAACCAGGCAGTTGAAGAAACAGGCTTTCGAAGCAGCTTGTCCGAGCCTTGTGTTTTTAAAAGTAAATTTCTGACATTGACCAAGAACATGTTGGAATAACTAGTCAGAAGAATCAAACAGTGTAATCAGTTTTACAGCTTCATCAGCTGCCTCAACCTTGATTAGTAGGGGTTGGCAAGTCTGCTTTTGATATCTGTACTGTATAATTATGCAGTAAATTTATAAATGTATTTTATTAAAATTCTCCATTGTTTAAGAGATCAGACATGATTTGGCTCTTTGAAACTAGAGGTTTCAGATTAGGGACAAAGTCCACATGAATTCCCACAATGCCGCAAAAGCTTCAGAGAATTTTATGAGAAATGAGTGGCATCCCTGAAACAGGAAGCTCTTTGTCATATTTATCATTTGTTTGTTTCACCCGGGGATAGACAAAGCTAGCTTAGATGCGGTTTGGTAAGTGCCGATGAATCTGCACTTTTTCTATACGGGTGGTCTGACCACCGGATATCGGCACTTTTTAGTGCCAATCAGAAGGAATAGGGTTAATGTGTGTACTTCTGTGACATGGCTTACTTTGCAAATTTAATGCATGAAAATGTCAGTGGAAAGCCTTCCCTGGGAAATGTTGGGGCATCCTGTACTATTTGCAGAAATTGTTCCAGGAGTTAACTCAGGTTCCAAAGATAATAATGAAATTGATAAACTTTACCACAAATTGAAGAGTTTTGTTGAATCTTGTTTTAAAATCATGTTAAAGTGAGCTGTGCATTACCTTTGTTGTATACAACTTCTGGAGCGTAAGTGGAAAGATGCAAGGTCTTCATAATCAGAAATGGCGTTGTATTTGTAAAATTTGCAGTTTTTATGTAATCCTCATTTGCATTCCAGAAAACCAGAGCAACCACAACCTTTTGTCATATCACCTCCTTTCTGAGTCTTCATCAGTAAACTAACAGTGGAATTTAGAGGAAATCAAAATACAAACTGTAACCTTGTATTTGGTCATTACAAAGCTTGGTATCTATTCTTTTATGTTTTACTACCAGTGTCCCTTAAAGATATGTCAGTGCAGCACAAAAAAACCATAGCATAGATTTTGATAATCATCTGTCTGAATCATATTGTGCCCATTGCTGGTTAAGTGACATAGTCAGAAAATTGGTCTGTGCCAGTCATAACAGTATTAAGGTGCAGAGGGAGCATTTACATTTTCAATATGTTTTAGAATTCATGACTCGTCATAGTGATACAACTTTTTGTGGGTCGTAACAATCATGGGCCATACTGATGGGGAATGCTGCCATTGACACTTGATGTATTATCAGGGGAGAGCTTAAAAATTACTGTGTGAACAACTGTACCAACAACGGCATCTTAAATTTGGTTAAGTGACCAGAAAGCCAGTTAGGTTTCATAGTTTTCCAGACCCAGTGAAAGACAATGGTGTCAGAAGTTTTCACTAACAAGCATGAAAACATTGGGAATTGAGACCTATATCTGAGGCACACGTGCAGGTCCTGATGTGCTAGCAACTGTATGGAAAAAAATGTTCCAAGCCACTTGCTTTTCTGCAAAATAATGGAAAAGCCACACTGTGCTGGGATTAGGACATAGAAGAAAAGACACCCTGTAACAAGTCAAATATGGTATTCAAAAGTACTCTTTGTGCAAGCAGTCAGCACTAGAATACAACCATTGGCAGTTTGGTCTGGACCATATTGCATAAAACTAGAAGACACTTAAAATATTGCCACCAAAGTGCAACATATCAACTTAGAGCAAGAGCTTGTTTCTTGGTCATGATGTCACACACTTTTACTTTCCACTCAATGCCAGTTCTAGTTTTGTTGAAGAATGTCTAGAGGGCAGGTTCAAGAAAATGTAATTTGCCAAAATTAACTTTTTTTTCTTCAGAATGTAACTGTACACTATTATTTCAAATTCAAAAGCATGGACTTGCATTGCATTAGTGGTTGTTAGGGGTTTATGGGTATTCAGAAATCAAAATCATTCAGAGCACTACCCAGGAACTGGGGACAATGAAAGATCCAAGGGCACTTCAGGATTTTGTGCAGAGATAACTTCAGGATTTTGGGGAGGGGAGGGAGATGTCACCACTGGGTTTTAGGATCTAATATCTGGTATCCATTCAAAAATATATCTTGATTCATTGTGTGACAGAGATGCATGGGATCAGTTTTGGTGACATGATACTGACGTGAAGCAAGAAATGCAATTGCAACCAGTGCCATTATTGTTTGCTCCATTTTTGCTCCAGACAACACATTTCATTTTCTGCCATTGCCCACTTGGCATGCATTGGTAACAGATGTTTTCAATACAGCCATAAGGCTTGTGATCATATGTTGCTTAATTTCATATGAAGTGCTTGTGTTAATATGAGATGCAAGAAATAAAACAGGAATCAGATTTTTATTTCCAAGTTGCTTTATTCTACATTGTATTTTCTCACACAGACAAATTTGTACTCAGTGAGTCAATGTTTGGTATGATTAGTCATATGTGTTACTATTAGTTGTTAGAGAGTGTATCAGTACACAGTTTCTGTGATGTATATGTTTACAGTTCTGTAAAATGTTCAACTGTGTTTTTTTGTACTCTAATCATTTGCACGCTCTGTGATATGTTTAACATTTTCTTCGATGTGTGTATAAATGTAAAATTGCACCTGTTGTCTGAAATGTTTATCTGCATAGTTTTTTTTGTGTGTTTTTGTTTTGTTTTTTTTCTGTGATCTGATATATTTGCACAGTTTCTGTGGAGTGTGTATATGTTCTGTGTTGTGTCTGTAATGGTTTGGTACAATCCTTGTGCATCTTTCATTCTATCGCTGCCCTATGATGTCAGATAAACAGCATCTTTGATTAACAACTGACAGCATTAATAAGGTCCTTCAGCAGAAGCCTGCTCTGAGAGGAATTCCATTTTTTAAAGTACGGGCACCATAAACTTTTGAATGAATAGGGGGAAGCTTGCTTTTTCTTTGCGTCAGCAGTCTGTGGAAGATAATATTTTAATTTGTGGACGACAATGTATACGTAATGTATGCAGACAAGGAAAAACATACTATATAAAGGCAGTCTTTGCTACTAGCGGATTGTGGAACTTGTCCTGTAAGCTACCACCCAGATGCTTCACTGTCAGTTTCTTTTTATGTCCAACTTTTTAGCACAGCCAGCCATTTAGCTTATGGTGGTCTGTGCCCAGTTCAAAGATGATGATTGGCTGATTATATGTCTAGGTAAGCAATGGGTCTTTTATGAATGCAGAACATGCACATTTGCTGTTCTCTTTCCATTTGACAAATGTCCTAGAAAACCAGCACTACATTTCTGAAGGATGAAATGTTGCTTTTGTTTTAATCTCGGCAAAGAGTGCTCAATAAAGCAGTCTTCTGTACCTTGCAAGAAGCAGCCTCTGTGGAATTTCACTTCTTATGTAAGCATAGTGTGGCCCCCTCATAATGAACAAAAGTGAGGTACAATGAAAACAACACCAACTGCAGACATTTGTGCAAAACACTTTCTTTTTCACCCTAGTCCCAATACAAAAAGCTGTTACTCTTTTACATGTACAGTAGACAAGGGTTAAAATAACAGTTGTTTACCAAAAGTAATAAAATAGAAGAAAACAAGAGGCTCTGTTATTTTCATCTGTTCAGACTTCTTTGTCTAAACCAAACTTCTTTTTTAAAGTGAACATAAGTCTTTGGTTCTGCAGAGTCCATTTCAATCTTTATCTACTATACTTATCTGTACTATTCTAGACACCTTCCAATGATATTTAGAATTAGAAAAGATGTTTCAATATTCTCACTGCAACAAGGTAAGAAAAGCATACATAGCAGAATGCTATACAATTGTGTTGAAAAAGAATTATTCAGTATCATTTGGTATTCATTAAAAATAAAAAAGCACACATTTTGCACATGACTCAGAGCAAACAACAAAATCTGTACACTGACCATTCATATTCCTCATCCCAAAAGTGGAGGAGGTTGGGATGTGGATGAATCCAGAATGAGAATGGTATACCAAATGCAAAAATAATGGAGTATATGTACATGTCTATAGGTCCGGAAATACTGGCGCGGCTGTTTTTACAGACTGATCCTGATTTGCAGAACATCCAACTGACTCTGCTTATCTGCAACTCCAGGAGTGCAGAAGATTAAATCAAGCTGTGCTGCTTGGATTCGTTGTTGATATCTCATTTTCAAAAAAATGTTATTAAGCAAGAGTGCAGTTAAATAGTGAACTTAGGACTGTGTTGTGCTTTTGTCATAATGAAATGTACAATCATCTTTGTCATGAACTTGCAGGATGATCTTATAAGTACAGTATATGTATTTCACCTGACCTACCTGCGGTTAATCCTCTGTTGCTCTGTGACTTTTTTCTTGGCATTGAATACATCAGTTTGCTGCTGTTTGAGCTTCTCATCTCGTACAGACAGGTCATGCATAGTTACGCTCAATTCCCCCTTCAGTGCCTGTGGAGAGGAGGTGAATTCCCATCATCTTCTCAAAACATAGTATGTACAGTACCTCAATTTCATTTTTCAATAAAAGTATTGCACATTAAAGCAAAAAGTCAAAGACAGTCACTCAGTGTTGTTTGCGCTTTGTTCTCAAGTTTATCACGATCAATCTCAAATTTATTTTATTTCCCTTGTGAATGTCTCAAGTAAACATATGGATACATGTAGAGTAACTGTACCTTTAACATTAGTTTTGTAGTATTTATTCCTATATAGTACATATATTTGGAAAACACAAAGTAACTGCACCTTGAAATTAATTTCCTGATGTTTCCATTTGATAAGTTACATGCGTAGTTAACAGTGCATACATGAACATGTATGTACGGTCAATAAAAAAACAAAATAACTGTACCTCAAAAATTTAACTCCCTAGTATTTGTATAAGTGATGCATATCTTACAATTCTGGGAAAACTATATGAACAATTCCAGCAGAATGCCACATCAATTACTTATTTATGAAAAGTTCTCACATAACAGCAACTAAACCGCTATTAGAAACAACTAGAATTAATTGCTTGAAAGTCAGAAATTCGTAAAATTTCCATACTGACCTGGCATTCTTTTAGAACTGCCTTTTCAGTTTTAGGTTTTCATTCTTAAAGAGAAAGCTACCAACCAAGTGACGTGGTCAAATATGGTCAAACCAGTTTACCTTTATTTCCTTCTCTTGTCGTCTGATCACATCTGTCGCAAGGATTGTTTCCCGACTGATGCTTGGCGCTGCACGGCGAATCACCAGGAGCCTCAACTGCATGAAGTAGTGATCCTTGTTCTGGATTATCTGCTCCTTCTCCGTCACTTCCGTTGTCTTCTCGATCAGGCGTTTGGTGAGCTGATTCAGTTTGATCAGCAGCTCGTACTTGGAGGGATCGCAAGCCTGAGCGAATGAGAAGTGCCGTTTGTAAATTGAATGTACAACTTTTCTAACACAGGGGACTTACAGTTATACACATGTACTGTGCAGTAAAAGCATCATGTGTTAAATCCTTATCTGCACAGTGGTCTCTGTTTGGGCACGGGCAGAATATGCTCATCCCAGCTCTTACAAGATCCCATAGTCGTATTAAGTCCCATCCATTGTATACACTTATGAATATCTCTACCTCCTTCTCCTCCACCTTGGAACTCCGACAATGCCCACCCTTCGGACGTTTAGTGATATCCTGGGTGACCTTTAATTATAAGCCACAAGGCAATTGGGACTATTGAATTGGAGTGTACTAAGCAGAAGTCGCGTTAAACAGAATGACAACAGAATAGTACAGTACCACTATGTAGAAGTTCCAAATTTATTGTTTGTTGGATTTAAAGCTTTACGGTGCGTCAGCACGATTACGGCTATATTGCGCCTTTCTGATTGTAAGACTAACCTATTGGGTACAGGATTTTTTAATCAGTTTTTTTCCAGATTGCGACCTTAAGATTATTCATCTACGATTTTAAATTTATCAAGGAATTTTTAACGTGCACACGGGATCCCCTAGTTCCCCCCCGTTCCATGAAGACTACGTAGACGCCAGCTCTCCTACCCTGAAAGCCATAGTGTGGCAACTGACTTCCCCGCGGGATTATCATAGTAACTGACGTCACTGTCACAGACCCACACTTCAGAACACACAGACTGACAATGCATCAAGTTTTGATATTATCAAAAGATTATAGGATAACAAGTTCGTGTTATACAAAGATAGCTGAACTGTCTCATTAGATCGATGTTACTCTTATCATAGAGTCCTATATATCTTAGAGAGGACAGAACTCTATGAGTGAGGGTTCTGTGCGATGACATTTAGTTCAACGATGGCAATGTTGAGTCCAGTTTTTTATCTACAATTTGTGCGAGTATCGCAAAGATACGACTAAGCTATACTACACCTTTATGTCATAAGAGAGGGCAAGGGACTGAGAGTGAGAGAGTACTGATTTGACAAGACTGTGATACACGAAGTGGTGAAGAATGCTGCACTGTGCCTACCAATCGCGCTGTGCATGTCCATGTGTATTACCAATAGTGCTCTCCAGCGATGAATTTTTGGCTCTTTCTCCAGTTCCAAGGCTCTCCTCTTTGCTTTCTCCAGCTCCAGAGTACAGGAAAGTCTGGCCATGTCTTGCCTGGTTTGAAAATGAGTGCACTGTGTCATCAGACAGATCATTGTACTTTGTACAGTTCAACTGGTGAATAACGGGGTAAACTCAAATTCTCCGTTTTTGCCGTGCCCCGTCATTCCTGAGGTGGGATGCGGGGACTAGGAGAAATACATGTACCTTCAACTGTGCTATGGTTAATGCGCCTTTTATAGTGCTACGTGAATCACCTCTGATGTAACAAGCCAATAAAGCTGTTGTTTGATATTACCTATGCAAACACTGCCAAACCACTCTATTCATGCGAAAACTGGGAAGGAGAGTGAGACAGTAATGCTGTAACAGCTGGAATTTTAGTTCTTCCAGTTTCGTTATGAGAGATTTGGAAACACATTTCAACAGTAACATTCAAAGAGGAGCAACGGTAACTGAGACTACGCCCGGTTCTTGTTGCGATCGTGCCAGTTATACAGGTTTGATTGTACGTCATGTGTTTCGTATCAATACTGAACGAACAACTGTAATTATTATGTGGATCTGCCTTAAACTGTATATGTACTGTACTTATATATTGTCCCTGTGGAAAATTGCATTTCAGGCCCCACAACTTTGCACTAAGAATTGCAGAATTTGCATGCAAAAAGTGGTAAATGTTGCGCCCAAATCTGCCAAAAGAAAATGACAATAATAGCTTCATAGTTTATCACTATGTCGCATTGTTTACTGCAGTACCGTTGCTAAGCTGAATAAATGGAGCACATTATTTGTGTTACCATTGTCTCAAAATTGCGACCATGCCTCAAAAGTACATTGTTCGGCCCAAATCGGCATAATTTGCGGAATGCATTTGCAAACTTGCATCAAAGCCTCAAAAGTGCGGCAGTTTGGAACCGCGATTTCCGGAGTACAGATATATGCATGTATTTGATGTTACCATAGCCACTCTTTATATTTGTTGCCCTTGTTGCAAATTCATTCATACGATACAGCGTGCTACTGTCTTGTTTTTAAATAAAAGGCCACGTAAAAATCGCACTAACTTTTGTTTGAACTCCTCGAAATTTTGCATTAAAATATTTATTTAAAATGGCATTTGGCAAAAAAAAAAAAATTGGCTTGGGAAACTAGAGGAACATAAAACTTGTAGTCGGGTGCGAGGTCCGCTTTCTTCATCTTTCGCGTCAGTTGATGGTTCTCACAACACCGCTTGTGTATCGTATGTTGGGTTCACTTGTTGCATGCATACCTCTGTATTCCTATGTGCGCGATGTGATGTTTGAAACGAATTAGAAGAGTTTCGGAGGATAATGAAGACCTGCACAGAGAAAGAAGTAGCATTGATGCTCCTGTTGACCTAACATATTTTGTGGAAGAAGCAGCTCAAGAAGCTCTGGCGGTCAGTCTTTGCATGTCCCTGAAAAGGCTTTGCAGCACACTTGGCTTGAAAAGAGCTTTCCTCTCCAGAAGGCAAATCAACGCAGGCAAAAGAAGCCCATGAAGAAAGAAAATACAGATGGAAAACCAGGACAATTACGACAAAGACATAATTTAAAAATATTGTCAGAAATTTTGAAGAATTAAAGCTGATGGCTCTCAAGCGTGTGTTGACATGTATTAAGTCAGAGGGATTTACAATGTCGAGACCACTTCTGTGGAAGACCCTGCACGGTCTTGAGTTATCCTTTAGGCTCTCTGAAGCTCCCTCTCCGAAATCAACTCGATAAGTTATGTTTGGAAAGAGTTTATGCATACAGTAGGGTAATCTTCTGATACCAGCACCTACCAGATAATCATAAAACTAAGGTGTGATAACTGCAAAATTTTATTACAA
Organism: Ellobium chinense; assembly: GCA_033807755.1. Lineage (NCBI taxonomy): Eukaryota > Metazoa > Mollusca > Gastropoda > Ellobiida > Ellobiidae > Ellobium > Ellobium chinense. The sequence goes on along the minus strand of JAWQUT010000007.1, from coordinate 5,617,730 downwards.
AAATGTGCAAATAGTTTAACTTCGTCTTGTTTCGTAGATGTAATAGTCAGTATGAATTTACAACTAAGAATACGCAGCGTTGCTGATCATAGATAATCGGGTATATACAATATGCATACGATCGCATGAATCACTGTGGAAGTGATTTATAGTAAAAACGCTGTAAAATTACATTCACATTGGTGACATGTCAAAAGAAATGAGAAAACAGACCTCGCAACTGTATAAAAGTCAGTGTTCCCCAAACTTCCTGGGACCGAGATTTTTCTCGAGTATCTTTTAATAAAGAATATTTGTGCAAACTTTCGATGAAAAGCGAGGATTCTTACAAATATTATGACTAATTTTCCGGGCCCATTTATTTAAAAACAAACTATACTGTATCTAATTTCATAAAGACTGAAAAGTCACTCCAGTCAATCGCTGCTGGTGTTTGACTGGAGGCTCTCACATAGCATTTACTGGAGTCATGCATATCCTACTCAAAAATTGCGGGTAATCTAAATTTTAACCCTCTCCACCAATAAAAAAAGATGTGTCACTACCTTAGCTTGTACTCGACGTCTCTATGGAGCATAGATTCTAGCCGTTAGTAGGCCTAGTGCTGACCTCTTCTAGATTGGAAAAGAAAAACAACTAGCATTTTTCTCTTCCTCCTTTCCCATTTACCTAAGAGTTTCAATCATAAGCTCATCTTGTTCGTGCTTTTTTAACTTTCCTCGCAAGTTCTTGATCTCAAGTTTCAGCACTGCCATGTCATTTTGCAGGTTGGTATGGATGATAGCAGAGCGACTCATGACTTTTTCTGATACGGACATTTTCTTTTGCACCAAGGCAAGCTCTTGTCTTGCTTGCAAGAGCTTTGTGCCAAACAGGTCTCTCTGTCTGCGGAACTGCAGGATAGAATAGAAGAGAATATTTTGTTCTTAATAAACATGTTACATAATATGTATGTTGACAGTTTACATAATAAATGCATGTAAATGTATGGTATCTTTCAAATGTACCAATATATACTTTTTTATTCTGTCTGAGGGCAAAGAAAAACAGGAATTTTTTTTTTTTTTTATGAAGCGATTGTACATAACAGTACAGTAAAAAGAAATAGTTGTTTAATGGACATTGACTTCGGAATTTACAAAACCTGACGACAACCACAGTAATGACAACATGGTACACGTAATCATTAATACAGTAACTATCAGCACACCCTGTGGAAACCTTAAGGTAAAAAGCATGCATTCAACAGTCATTATTATGCAACCAATCAGTCAATGACAAGTCATTCAGTATAATTATTTCACTTGCTCAAATAAACTCCGTCCATCTTCCGTCCATCTACCAATCAATCAATCATCCAAAGAAAATCCTGGAGTGAAAATGAGACGAGATGAGTACAAATTACGTACAAGTACATGTATATTTGCAACAACTGCTAGACTGTAATATAGAGATAGCAAAGTGCCATCCTTCGGTAACTTACCGGAACATTGGAAATCAAGGATAAAGCTCTACTGATTACCTACTGCCGGTTGTGCCATGAGCCAAGTACATATAAGAGTTGACAAAATCTGATTAATAGTAAAATTATCATTCATCGCGTGTCTAGTGAATATGCAAGACTAGTTAACACCCAGCTGATGCAGGTGCGTGCACCTGGGAGTTAAAATGTTGATTCTCTTGAATGTTCCTAATTTCCGGTGAGTACAAATCAATGTACATTCATAAATAAGATTCGGAGTCAGTCGCGACGGTGAATGCAGGAAGAATCTCGGCGTCTAGTGTACATGTCAGAAACTGGAAAGATGGAAAGAGCTCCATTCCGCTGCTGGGGGAGGAGAGGAGGCCTGAACGACTTTGCATAGCTCCGTACCATCCCCGTTCGGTCACATAATATAATAGTTGGACAAGACCCCATTTGTGAAGCAACATACTGATTCTCTCACTTTTAGGCCTATATTTCACATACTATCTACATATTCCAGACTTTTTTCAATTACTGAAACTACACAAGGATTGTAGATGATTGCAGCAAATTTGGGCCTAAGATTCGAACTGCTGCATAGGTGTGATTAATCAAATGAAATGTGATAACCGGGCAGAGGAAACAATATCTCATGTAATGTTTGAATGTCTGTGTATTTTTATTAAGCTGTGAACCAAAGAATCCTTTCACTGAGAGTGGTTGTTTATGTAGTCTAAATATTTTCTTAAATCGTGTTTCATCCAAAGGTTTCCTAATGTTCACACTTATAATACCTAATATTCTCTTTAATGATATAATTTAAATATACTCTTATGAATCGTGCTGTGCAATATATAAATTTATATATAATATAGACTATTTATGTATTATATTGTAATTTTACGAGGACACGCGGCCAAAACACCCCGATCGTCTGCGCCCCTGCTGTAAAGGGGTAGTTCCCAAATTAATTGAATCGACTCATAGAGTGCGTTGTATCACACAATCTAGACACACTATAATATTTTATTATCTCTGTCAGTTACAATAATTAGCAGTCATTTCAACCAACTCCATTGTCAAACCACAGGGGAGAGGTGGAGGGGGAACAGCACTTACGAATTCTAGTGCTGTGAGATGCTCTCTTTCTTTTTCTGCACAGCGTTTCAATTTGTTTTGCATGCTCCTGTTTTCTTCAGAAACGGTCTTTATGATCGCCTTGTGTTCTTGCACTTCAGTGTTGCGGGCGAGAAGATCATGAGACAGGGCTTCGATGGCCTCAGCCTTCCTCTTACCTGAGAGCTCAAGTTTCTGTGATTGGAGCAAAGCAAGCGGAAAGAAATAACTTCAAATCAGATGTTGTATATTCAGGTGCTGTATATTGATATGGCTCACGCGAAGCTCAAGAATAGATATTTTGATGAAATCTACAAATTGTGTAGGGACGAGGGCTATAATGGTTGGTGTGAATCATGAAGGTCGTGCATAGAGATCTACAGCACTGTAATGTATATACTTATGACGATAAAATGACTGGTATGCCTCTGGTTTTTTATGCTTTGGCAGAATTTTTGTGTAGACTATATGTAATTTATTTTAATCCATATGAACGAGACGATTCCCAAGTCATGAAATTTTATTTGGCATGAGGCCGTTTGGATCTTGCCAAAATCTTCAAGACGTCGATAGACGGTCAATGTAAAATTGCATAATGTATTTCCATTTCGTAGTCTCAGGATGCACATGACATCGTAATGTCATTAGGTGCAAGTATTCTCTGGTCTTTGTCGCAAAAGCTGGGCACTGTGAGTGCACTTCGACGAATTTTTACTGATATGTGAATTGCAGACGCAAACTGCCAGGATCTGCATGTAGCTGCCGTGATTCGGGCTGGGGAGATGTGACAAGCCCGTGTTGATTTGTCCAAGCTTTATAACAGCCTGGAAAGCAGCCTTTACAATATGCAATATTTGACACCCTACTCACCAATAATGAGCTTTATTCCCCCGCCCCTCGCCCCCCCCCGGGCCCCCAACCAGCAAGTCGCCACGCCTGCTAATGAAGCCGGTGACTCAATTTGGACTTCAAGATTAATGACTTGTCTGTCGTCTGTCCTTGTTTCACGGGAAGATGGAGGGGTTGGAGAATGATACTGTTTCAAGGTCTACATGTCGAGATCATCATGCCACACCCACTTTAAAAACCCAGTTTAAAAGTCGGTATTCTTGTATTTCCGTTCCTGCGATCCGCACGGCAGACTTACCTCAACTAGTTCATTCACTTCATCATTCATAGCCTCCAGAGCACATATCTCTTTCTCTTTGTTCTTGAAATTGTTTGCCTGAAGTGCTGCTATTTCCTGGAGATGAACATGGTGAATGCTTTCTGAGAAAAAAACATTTTTTTAAATTCGTTCGACATTTTGTTTGTTGTAGTGTGTGTGCGTGTGTGTGTGTGTG
>JAWQUT010000007.1:5599536-5613799 GCA_033807755.1 Ellobium chinense | reverse complement strand
GGGGGGGGGGGGGGGGGAGAATGCCATAATTCAGCTATTTGAGCATCGGTTGCCCAGAAATTTTGTATCTAGGTTCTTTTGTCTTGAGGGTGAATCTTTTAGGTTTTGGGACGCCAAAATGACCTCTAGTCTAAATGTTTTCTTAATACTTGATCGCCAAATACAGTACGTCGCTACAAGTAAATCAAAACAAAAAGAGCACTTACAATTGTTTCTCTCGCTTAGGTAACGCACCGTGGGTGTGCATCGATAAACTTTGGCAGATCACATGCTTAAAAACTGCGGAGGAATACACTGAAAGACATGTGCACTCCTGTCAGACTGCATGAGCTTGGCCAGTACTCAGTAAACTATTTGTATATTCTCTGATATCTCACCACTTGCAAATATCCATACAGAACAATTTTATGTGCACGATACTATTGCAAACAATTAGTATTGTTAATGACAATAATAGTTTATTCAGTTAATGTGGTACAATATCTACATTTGAGCAATACGGATGTATCAGTGAATAAGTATATTCGCGAATTGCTCTTTCTCTCTCTCACTTCTCTCTATCTCTTCTCTCTCTTTCTTCTCTTTCTCTCTCCTCTCATACCATTTGTTCATCAGGGAAATTGATTTCTGTATCCCTCTGTCTCCCATTGAGAGCTTCTTATCCTTTTTTTTTTTTAATCAAACTTATTAATTGATGTCATAATAAGTGAATTGCTCCTGCCCATTCCTCCCCGGCCCTGATTCTTGTGTGGTATGGCAGACTCATGTATAACCTACCTCGTTAGAAATATTTTCGCAGTAAAGTTGTATGTTGGTTTTGACGACTTCCGTCAAGCGTCTATCCGTCTCTATAGACTTCTGCTCCATTCTGTTGGCAAAGGCTTGATGTACCTCGTTCTCGCACATAAGCAATTGATTCCGTTCAACTGCCTCTAGCAACTGGTCAAGAAATATGATAAAACGGTTGCAAATCATTACGACCAGATTCGTTGATTTATTTTAAAAAAAAAAAAGAGTCGGGGTGTATACAGAACTGAAAACGGTACTTATTTTTTTTTCATGTGTTTTGTGTTTTAACGCCCGTTTTCAACACAGTTGTGGCTATCTCATATTGGCGAGCTTGGACCCCGTCTGACCGCCGATGAGAAGATGCCTTGTATGATCCGCGAAATATACACTGCGGACAAATCTAGCACTAATTGGGTTCGAAGGCGGATGTCTTTTACTTAGTTTTAGCGCAGGTCGGGCAGGGAATACAAGCGCTGAACTTACGTGATTCCGAAGTACTGTCATCTTGGAGCGGAAACGATCACGTTGACCGAGAAGATCCCGCTGGATTGTTTGTTGGATATTGAGCTCCTCTTGCATCCTGGTGATCTCTTTGCCCAAGGACAGAGCATTGGTCTCCGACGCACGTAACAAGTCGGTCACTTCCATCTTTTTCTCCAGCTGTTTGTTGTATTTCTAAACAAATAATAGGCAAAGAAATAAATCAAATATGCTCCTATATCACTCGTGGCTGTGGTCTAACCCAAAGGAAAAAAACAAAAGCCACGAAATTTAATGCCCCCTAAAGGAAACAACTGGAACAGCAATACAATTTAAAAAAACACCAAATATCTGTCAAGATTAGCTTCTGTCTAATGTTTGAGAGAAACGGAGTATCTCCGATCTGGAATAGAAGCTACGTATAGCTCCTGTGTTTGAAATAGGCGATATGCTTTCCACGATGATGACACATTAATTATACTATGCGATGCACCCTTTGGCTTGCCTGAATTAATTTTGTAATCTACACTCCACAGTATAATTACTGCAGAGCTCGCCTACCTAATTCATTTGCTTTTATTTGAATGTAATCGGGTGGCAAGGCATATTGTATTCTCTTATCACGATTAAGAGAGAGGAATGTGAGCTCGGTCTGATAGTTTTATTTTTCAGATGTTACATATTAATTTAGGGAAGTATGTCACCAGGGATTTTACCAAATCATTGTGAATGATCAATTTTGAAAAGAAAGGCCGAAAAAAATGAAGACTAGAAAATTTCCTGTCCCTACACTTCCCGACTGCTCATATTAGCCTACTTAATAATTTGGCAAATATGAAACAAATTATCAAATATATAAATCGCTGAAAGACACAAAAATATGCGTCCTAAGAAAAACGCTTAAACTATAATGGTAACCAAAATTACAGTTTTTAAGAGAGAAAATCACGAGGGAAAATTACTAATATCATTCAGGAGAAAACAAGCAAAATTCATGTCATGTTATGCGAAAATGACAGCTAAAGCGCATCGAAACAATTATGAAAAAAAAATAAATGTAAATGAAGTATATGGACAAAAGAGAAATTCCTACATGGACTAACACGTTAACTGGGTGCAAAGTGCACTAGAGAACAGCTGTTGACAGACAGATGTGAAGGTCTACGATCGCCTCTGCCAGTCAACATGATGCTTAAAGAAGAATAACAACAACATATATTGCATGTATACACTGTAATATTAACCGAAGTGATGCATACCCATAAGATATACGTACACCTAATGCGTCTACATAGCATTGGCTTACCAGATATGCCTGCTCACACTCATGGGTTTTGGATACTAATTGTTGATTGACACCTGTTAGCATAACATCTTGCCTTTCCTTTTCTGAGGAAATATGGACATAGTCAAGTTCTGTTAAGTAATGAACATGGCATGTCCTTTAAGAATCAGGTCCTCTCCAAAAGGACAAGGAGTTACGGAAGAGGGACGGGGTAATTCAGATAAGGGAGAGATAAAGAAGGGTGTCTCTTTTGTTCCCTCAACACACACCGAGCTATCATCAACACCACCTCAATCTGCATCCTGAAACGGCTGAAACCTCCAACTGGTTCTTATGACATATAGTAATAATAATGAGATCTGTAAGCTCATACCTAGACAGTGATAGTGTCTGCTCATGTGACTTTAACTTCATTATTATACCGAAGTCTAGATCACTCCGTACGTTCCTCGTCTTCTTTAGGAGTAGTGTCTAGACTAGTCCCGCTGCCCTTTTACAGGCGCTGATCAATATTCATGTAACACATTCATTTATTGTTTGGTATTCTTTTGTTTTGGGGTTGGAGGCAGGAGGGAGGAAGGTGGACTTGGGAGATGAGAAAAACAGTTTAGACCATCTTTCTCCAACGCTTTTACTACATGACCATGGCAAGCTTCTCACCCACGGTCTGCTGATCCTGAGTATCAAGACTGTCACCACTAAACCTTGCTGGTATCTTCATATGCCTATGCCAGTCAAATCAACGGGCTAAGCTTTCGTTAGCTTACCTTTCTGCAGACCGACATATTCAGTTTTGCACAGGTTCAGTCCCTTGCTTGAACTGCCCAATTTCTCTCGCGCCTCTTTCAGGTTAAACTCCAAGGCCCTAAAATAGAGCAGTGTTCAATGAGCTCGGCATCGTGTTTCATCGTTGGTGTAACTGATGTCATGGTTTCCTGTGTTGTATTTTCTTTCACAAAAAGCGATCATTTAGTGTTGCTAAGACAGCAACAGAAACATTTACATGTGTGTCAGATAGTATCAGCAGCAACACCAATGTGAGTTGTCACTGAGGGTGAAGAAATGCAGAGATTGTATTTGGCGCCTGAATGATCAAATGCATTGTAGGGCAGAGAATTTGGAAGGGTGAGGGGGAAGGATGTCATAACAATGGCCAAAATGTCAGTGTCCACGACCTCAAATGATGAGGTCATCGAACCGTCCTAAGCTGCTAAAGACTAAGGCTGTAGCTAGGATGTCAGAGACAAAGGCCTCAGCTGTCAGTGTCAGAAAGTGTTAGGAGTATAGGCTCTAAGATCGTATCTAAGCTAAGTGCTGGATTGCTAAAGATTAAATAGAGCAAAAGTGTCAGAGGCCAGGACTTCGGCTTTTGAAAGCTCTTGGAGCTTGAGTTTAGACTTCGGGTTAGAGATTGCGGGACTACACTTGAGTTAAGATTCTGGCAATTAATGTTAAAGACAGTAGCTAAGACCTTAGGGATTGGACCATGGTTTGCTTGTCAGAGGTCAGGGCTGGCTGGTCTGGAACGGGAAAGTTAGGGACTGGGATTTGGTGGAAGGATGTCTGCACTAGGGCGCTAGGATGTCTGCGCTAGGATGCTAGAATTAGGATCGTATTTAAGGTGCTGTGTGTGATGTCAGATATCAGGAACATGGTTTAGATGTCAAGGACCAAGACCAATATATCTAGAGAATACTACAGGTCAGATTCGCAAGATACAGAAGACAGCATGGTGGCAATGACCTGAAGCCAGAACCGTCGTTAAAACGTCTATATTGAAGATCATGGACTTAAAAAAAAATCATCTCACAGAATCGGAGTCAGCATGTGCGGCCCATAATCGTAACTAAGAGATCGGTTTTAACCTCTCGTATTTTTATGGCTATATCCCCTGTATCTGATTTGGGGGAGGGTATCCAGATCACTCGTATGTCCTTTCACCCCATTTTACAGAGATTAGTCTTTTGTCACCATCACTTTCATAAGAGCACCCTTATCTCATCCCACCCCTTTCCGAACAGATGTTGCAGCATGTGGGACCGTTACCTATAACTATATTATCTCTGTAATAGGCGCAAAGTCCTTCAAAGTTTGTCATTAGTGATGGTGCCCCCATGAAGTGCTACTTACGAATTAGCTTTTTGCAGTGACAGCACTTGTTGTTTCAAGGTTTTCGCCCTCGCCTCTGATGCCTGCAAGAAGTGGAGCGGTGAGAAAGGGATTGCAAGAACCACAGCCAAAGCAAGGCTTTTGTTGAGAAATCCATGTTTCATGTTATCTGATTTTCTAAGATGGAAAAGCATCATACCAGGTGTTTAAATTTTAAAATGGCTGACTGCCTTCACCGTATGTACGGTTGGGAAGACCTCAGTGAGCATGTGATAAAATTCAGACACGTGGCAAACTTTAATAAATTGTCTTACAATTTTTTTGTTTAAATGCGTCACAAATTAAAATTTATGAATTGCTTGTGTGTTAAATTTCAAGGCACTGAAACCTATCTCAACCTAAAGAAATATACTGTTTTCAGAAAAAACGTATCTCTGGACTATTCTTCCTAGACTGGGAATGAAACCTGCTTCTTAGCCCTCCTCCTGATACTGTTGCTATTATCGTTGGGGTTAAAACCCTGACAGAGAGCTAGAAAAGTATTTTGTTTAGATCTGTCTTGGTCTCGTCTAAAGCAGGGAGAGGGGTGTGCGGGTGGAAAATGGAAAATGATAGAGCTGATGGGGAAATTAAAGGTGGAACCATTTGCTGAAGCACTCTTCACCTCAAATTCTTCCTCCAGATTTCGGTATTCTCCTTTCAGGCGGTCGCATTTATACTTCCAGCTGTCTCTGTCATTATCCACATGCTTTTTCTCATGCAGCAATCTCTTATGTGCCTTGTCTATCGCTCGCATTTGGGCCTGCGGATGAACCAGTCACAGAATACGGTATTTGACTTTCTTGTTATACATGTATTAAACCGACAGAAAGACGCACATTATTATGCAGACTGACACACAGACAGATGGACAAAAATATATCAGAAACGTACATATGCGATGCGAAATTAGCAGATACTAATGAATGGAAGGACGCATGACGTATTACATTAGCGTACGCATGCACACAAGCACAAGCACACACACACACACACACACACACACACACACACACACACACACACACGCGCGCCAACACACACACACACACACACACACACAGAGACAGACAGACAGAAAGAGAGAGAGAGAGAGGCGAGAGAAACTATCGTCAAAGGTGATGAAATAACCTCAAATAATCATCTAGATAATTCGTTATCTTCTTCTCAGTTTCAGATGAAATGAGTAATCATAAGCTTCTGCACGAAACTTTCGAAGCAGAAGAAGAGTGATCCTAGCGGGAATTTCCCAGGTTGCTTGGACAGATTACCGCACATCAGCTGTTTTGTGATGTTCGCTTCCGTAATGCAGTGAAGATGGATTAGTACTTTGACTTCAGTTTGGTTTTTTTTGCCAATTATATTGCTGGTTTGCCTGGAATATCGACGGTATAATGTTCCTCTCCATCATGAGCGTTTGCTCCTAATGGCCTGATGGAGACGCGGATAGAATCCCTCCCTTCCTACTCTCTCCCCCACCCCTCAACCCCCAAAGACAAAAAAAAAATGTCTCATAGGGAGATTGCCGGTCAAAGCCTACTACTTACTTGCTGAATCGATTTCTTATCGTGACAGACTTCCAGCAACTCTTGCTTGTGACCCCTTTCGATCTCCAATCTGTTAATAAACCTGTTCTTCTCCTCCATCTCTCGCAGGAAGGCCAGTCTCTCGCGGTCGAACTCATGTTTCCTCACGTCTCTGTCAGATATGATTAGCTTGGCCTCTTTCTCCTCTGCAGCCTGGCAGAGAAATTGCGTTCTCTACAGAGTCTAGCTAGCAACGCCAGATAATGTTTCTATAAATTTATATGCTTAGTTCTCAGGAAAATACTGTCATTATGAGAAAAATTTGACAGAATAGACTACGGTTAAGTGGACTCTAAATCATATTTACTTTTTAAGTTTCTGGGACCTATTAATACGCCAATTCACTGATTATATACGTAAACCGGTGGAAAGGTAGGGAGGGCGCAGACGAGGCGGAGTGACGTCTTCCACGTGGCAGTGAATTCCGGTAGCAGTAGGCGATCCCACACAGGCCGAACAAAGTGTAGTTCTTGGAGAGGCGAAGAAAGGAGTTGGCTCTCGTGACGACAGTTTGCTGAACCTTCAAACGATATTCACTAGAAAAGGGCGTCACCTTCCCTGGGGCTATTGATTTTAAAGTTTATATAAGCTTACTTACTACTCCCTTCTTCGTCTCGTTGTTCAGCACAGCAAGGGACACCACTCCAGAAATTCCCGGCAATGCAATGGTTCAACCTCGGTCATTTCTCACCGTCCCACATAATGGAATCCTATTAGTCCGCTATATATGAAATTCCCCTTTTCTGGGGCCTTGCCAGCCAATGTCAGGATATAGAAATATGTGAAAAGATCTGTGATCTAGATAAAGCATCCAATTTCAAAGTTTCAGGTACAATCTGAGAGTCACAAATATAAGAATAAAGTGTGCTAAGCCTGAGTAGGCCTATTAGCACGCGCACAGAACCAGCCTAATGAAAACTTGGGGACCAAGTCAGAAGAAGAGATGACTATCTTTGAAAGAAATTTGTGAAATAAAAACAAAACTTTGGGCGTTGACCCCCTTCTCCTGGTTTGTCCATGGGGACAAAAACAAAAATAAATCACGACAGAATTTGCAGGATAACACCTTTCACTTATAGGGCCAAAAGAAGAGAAAACAATAGGAATCAATAACTTGTACTGATAGCCACTGAGACATTTCCTATCACTTTCTGCTTATCAGCCCAGAGAATCGCGAAGGTACCCGTGTTACACATGTTACACGTTTAAACTTTTCTACTGTCCCATTCAACTGTGTATTGAAAAGTTCAAGATTTGAAGTGAGCTAAGAGCTATCATAGAAAGTTCGATGGTCTGAGAAAATAATTTCTTAATTCAGTTTTGAGAGTGGCTGACTAATAATTTCGTCACAATCATTAATTTCACATTCGCCTATGTTATTTTTTATTTTGGATGATTTCAAATGTTTATATTACTCTGATGTTCTTTTAATTATCGTCTTTACTATTAAAATAATGTAGAGTTTTGATTTGTTTTCACATTCCAGTTTTACAGGGTAAACTACATCTGCCCCTTTTTTTTTTTGGCCTTGAGCAACAAATCGAGAGAGCTAAATTTCTCTAAACCTCAAAAAAAAAACCAAACTTGGGCAAATGTGGAATGAGTATGACGATTTACAATTCTTCGGAACGACAGTCCAGCCTACTTATAAGCCTACCTGTACGTGTAACGTGTGCAGAATACTTGCACTTCGCAATCTCTATTAACATCGAAGACCATAAAGTAACAAATCAAAGTAAATTAAACGGCAATTAAATAAAGTATAATAGTACTCTTTATGAATGCTCTTCATTTCACACGCTTCATAGTATCATTCTCTGTTGCATGGAGCTATGCAGTGCACGTCACGTATTCTGGTGTACTTTCGTGGCCAACAGTTGCTGTTTTTAAATATTATAGAAAGTCCGTAGGTTAATTGATGTGTAGCAGTTTCAATCATAACATTGATTTTCTCTTACCTTTGCCAAAGCTTCAGCTAGCTTCTGCGCTTCTTGGGCTTTCACAGCATCTATGTCTGATTCGAATTTCTCCTTCAGAGTTCGAAGTTCGTTGTCCTTCTTCATCAACTGGTTTTCAAACATCTCAGCATTTTTTCTGAAAAAAAAAAATTGTCATCTGCCTCAACATAATGATAAAGCAACCATTTGAATATCACGACAATGGGAAGAGGGTTTAGAGTTCCATGTATTGTGCTAAGCAACTCTTCATAAATGGAACCAAAAGGAAGGGGAGAAACGGCATTTGATGCTAACTTTGAAGTCGGTTGTATAAATAAAGTCCTCTGTCTTGCATATTTAAATTGTGTCAACACGTTCATCATGCAGTGACAGATAATGTTTATTATGTTTGGACTGGAGTAGCCACTATGACGATACTCGACAGGTATGAATTTTGTGTTGAACCTAACAAATGTCATTGTATCTCCGTGATTCCAGAAGCAGTGAATACATTAATAGATCACAACTCTAGATACAAAATTGCCATCAACGAAGAGAAAAAAGTGTGCTGTAAACGGATTGCGATTAAGCGGCGTCATTTGTGTAACAAGTCTGAAAGATCACTTACTCGATATCCCTAAGTTTCTTAATGTCTTCATGTAGCTTGGCAATCTCCTTGTTCTTCATCTTCACAGTATCCTCGTGGTGTTTCACTTCTAATTTAGTCTCCACCAGTTCTGATATCACATCTTTCTTTTCCTAGTATGGAGATTCAAAGATGTAATTTATAACATCGTATGTATATTTTATAAAACAAGGTTAAGAGAAAGTGCGGTGTACAATGTTGGTATGATCAAATTCTTCATGAAATATTTAGGATCTTAACTTTTTTTTGCGCTCAAACATTTAATCTGATGTCATCAGAGCCTCATAGAAATTTCCTGTGTTGAAAAAAAACAAACAAACAAACATGTACAGTTTTGGGCCTTATGTGTGGAAAATACAATATACAGCTGTACTTAATTTCAAACTTCTTTAATAACTTCAAGTTTTATGCACTTAAAATTTGGCACGCATTAATAGATGGATTGTTTGCAAATGCTGCAAATTTTAAATGTAATGATTATGTCACAGCTGAACATTTTAGCTCACAGTTCAACAATAGCGTGTGTCTCTCTGGCATCGGCACTTCATTTTTGACGTGTTTTTCATTCGTTTTACAATGACACAAGGATGGCATCTAGATCAGTATAATATGTCACGAACATACTTTATATCTGTTTGTTAATGTGTTTAAAATGTTGTCCCAGTTTCTGTTTAAAACTCCAAGTTTTTGGACTTTTAATTAAGTAAAGTTATTTGGGGGCCATCTGAATCATAGACTACATGGTTTTACTACATTGTACTCGTATTCTGGTAACTGATACTGTCGCTCATACTCGTATTTGCCATTGGCAGTTCCCCTTCACTTCGTTCCAAAATGCAGTCCTTTCTTGTGTATTTGTTTCATACGATATGTTACCATATCATGGTCATTATCACCACTCAATAAAGTCACAATGACCATCATCATTCTCATCTTTGGTGTTATGTGAATTCATGGTCAGGTGATCATCCTCCTGTGATATGGGCGTATACCTCACTCAATAAGGCCTATGGATTGCTTTCGCACGGTCATGTGCCGGGGATAGTACATCACCATTTTGTACGATTTTGCACAGTAGCGTGCTATCTTGTAAAATACAAAAAGAGATGCAACAGAGTTGCACATCAAGGCAAACTGATCAACAACAACAAAAAAGAATGATGGGGTGGGTGAGGGGGAGCGATATTAGATCAGATTACTTTATAACGCTGGTGCAACTCTCTTAGAGCTTAACAAATACAGTTGCACGCCATAGTGCAACATGGTGATATATGACCCTCGTCACCCCACCAAAGTGGCCCACACCCGGAAGTGCTGCACAGATCTCTTAAGTAGAGCTGTAGAATATCAACCGGGAGCCTGGAATTTGATTCTTGGGGAAAGCAACCCATTTTTTAAATATTTTTTTTTGTTGTTTTGTCTGTGCACTTTTTTGGGGGGGATGTGCAAATAATAGTGGCAACATAGAACTGTATTTCATTGGAGGTTTCAGGTGGGAATGAGGGAGTGGAGGGGTTTAGGGAAAAACATCCTTATTTGAGGCTAATACAAACATCGAACGCCGTGTGCGTTATTTGGTTTGGGGGGAGAGGGGTGTAGGAACAGCGCTTAAAAACACTAGCTTCTAAAGTTAGCCATAGACTGTAGGAGCAGCCACATCGTTGTTTTTTTTTAGTTTGCGACGCAGAAAGATGAGGACATTCTAAATAATAAAGCAGTCGTAGTAACAGCGAAGACTGTATAAGCTACGCTAAGACTGGATACTTCACGAATTTGGCATGCAAGCGCAGCCGCCAGCGCCCCTAAGGAGTAGGGATGCGCAGGATGTAAACAAACATGGCAGCATCCTGTAGAACCAAGCTTGTCACGTCTGGTTCATCAAACGGTCAGTGGTGTTCAGCTATCAATTGGATCTAGATCTAATCTATGCGTAGCTTACAGTCTTTGGTAAAGCAGCAATAGTGATGTTGTGGTAAAGGTAGAAGAAAAAAATGGTATAGTAACAGCAGCAGCTGAAGCAGTGGTGTTGGAGAAGTAGCTGTATCTGTTGCTGTAATGTCAGAGGTGACAAAGTCATCAGGAGTAGTAGAAATATGGCAGTGGTGATGGAGTCAGGTAGGTGACAGTAAAGGTAATAGCATCTTATAGCGGCAATGGTAAGATGGTGATGTTAGTGGCGGTAGCAGCAGAGAGGCTAGATGTCTTTATTCGTGGTTGTAGTCATTGTCACGGTAGGTAATGTTAATGGTGGTAATTGTGAATGGTAACTGTCTTTGAAGTTTAATCGTGGTTGTCCTCGCAGTGATGGTCATGATATTAATAGTGACAGTAAGAGAATGGTAGTTGTTTTTGTTCGTGGTTGTCGTCGTTGTGGTAGTGGTGGTTTTAATGGTGGTGGTAGTAAGAGAAATGTTATATGTCCTTGTTAGTGTTTGTTGTCGTTGTGATGGTAATTGTAAGAACAGCACTTCAAACGTTATCTCTCGCTCATTCCTGTGTCTCTCTGCCATTCTGAGAGCGGTAATGACGCGGGGGTCTCTCCGATGCCGAGCCTCGTATTTGTCGATTTTGTCCAGGAACTTGTTGAGCTTCGCAGTGAGCATCTGGTTGTGGACTTGGCTGCTGTGGTATAAGTCGAACATTTTGCGCAGTTCTGAGATCACTTTCATCTCCTCGAAGTTCTGTTTGATGTTCTGAATAGCCTGAAAATATCCCCAACAAATGCGTCAGTCTGACAATCTATCTACCACCAATGATAAAAGTGACTGCCCCTCCACTACCCTCCAACCAGTTCTTCCTTTGCACGTCCGTGTAGATCATATATGCATATATGATCTACACGGACCAAAGAGGATAAACGGTCCACAGTGTGGTGGCAAGGTCGGCAATCCTTGAAAACAGCAATGTTTATCTTGCAAAATATAATAAAAACTATTTGTTACACTAATGAACATGGATAATTCCCACCGACCCAATGGCAAATCCAACATGATTTATATGACAGAAAGATTTTGTTAACCTACACAATGGTAACGTAGAATACAAAATATATAAAATCTCATAAGGCAACAGCAATGATGTCTTAAACTGCATATTTTGAATAGAAAAACAAAAACAAAACAAATAAATCCTTATAAAACCGCGCTCATAACACTGACGAACAGTCAGGAATCACTCTAAGTTAGTGTAAGGCAACCCATCCTGACTCCAATCCAGCAGACTCAGGATCTGTCCCAAAAACAACAGACAACCGTAGTCACACTCCGGAGAGGCCATAACTGACTAAATCAGTCTCTGTAGCAGAAATTTAAAGTGGTGGGAACCATGGATATCTGCTCTTGTAGATGCATCCCTCAAAATGCATTTTTATGTCCACGGTACACGCACATTAGAGCACGCATCTGGACATTCCCCATCACACAAAAACAGGATTTCTATGGGTCAGCCGACTCAGAGGACCAAGGCCACACCACTTCATTCATAAAGGGTCTGTGACCTGCTGATCTGATGGGCATTAGCAGGAAGAACGAGGAACAAGAAGAATACCACTAAATTATTCGTTTGCCCCTCACATATCCGCCACTGAAATTAGTTTCATTCGGTTTGTCTCACTAGCCGATACTGACAGATAATGACAGATTTCGATAACGTGTTAAGGCGCACATATAGTATGGCGAGGGACATGCATGAAATGTCGTCGATGTATTTGTGTACCGAGACGGGATTTTTGTTAGGCACGGTGACGAAGGCCTACCTTTTTGAGTATGACATCTTCCACGTCCGGAATTTCTGGGATACCCTCTCTGCTGCTGCTGCCGAGGGGAGACTCGATGTTTTCATAGATTTCTTTCATGGAAGCCGTCATGTTCATAGTGGTTTCATCTTCTAGATCTATCTGCTGTTCCTCTTCCGTCTAAAAAATAGAGTTCGCGTGTTAATATGGCCGAAGATAAAAACATTAATGCTATTCAAGAAAGCTCAGCCATAATAATATACAGCCTAAAAAGCTGGAAAATTACGGCTAGAGTAATAACTGTAGAAGGTATGGTAAGAGGTATGGTAAGCACCTCAGCCTATGGCTTAAAAATACTCTATTCGCTCTGAATACGAAAACGAGCATACCATATACCCTGACGGATCCAACAGAGCTGCGCAGAAGAGCTCAGCATGGAATATGTACCAAATGCAGCCTGCAGTGGAATATAGCACAGTCGCGGTAAGTTTAAATATACTGTACACTGTATATATCAAAAATGCAACTTTCATCGTGGCTTCACGGTGGCTTTGAAGTTTTGCTGTTAGGTCTTAAAAATGGGAGGCTGCGTGCTTGAATCTTCATCGAGACGGACAAAAAAAATNAAAAAAAAAAAAAAAAAAATCAAGAGACGGACTACTAAGACTTGGGAGTCATGACCCTACTGTGGCCCAACCCCTTTAAAATATCGGGGGGTCAAAGGGTCGAAACATTTGCTAGTCTGGGGGATCCTCCTCTAAAGATCCACTGTTGCCTCGCTCTCCGCGTCAAAGAGTTTCATAACCATCCTACGTTACCTGACGCTAGAACCTGAGTGATGTTCAGACAGGCATGTTGGAATGCCTGGTAGGTTTGAAAAGAACGCCAGCCAAGAAAGGTTGGGAACCACTGCCTTATTTAGATGGCCAGAGGCTGTAACAGCACGTCTTGCTGTAGTAAAGTTTCTGTACTATCTGTATTATCCTGTTTGCAGTATACGATTATGAATGTATGATACTAATGACTATCTATTCGACATTAACTCGACCTGTCCATTGGCAAAAAGCCATCGCCATTACCCATAAAATCGTTTGTATTGCGCGAAAATTCCTGAACCAGCACTCTAGGCTCTGTCCACAAGTAACGTCGCAGACAAAGACATAGACTTCAGAAATAAACGATCTAGATAAAAAGGATGCACAAAAGATGAAAATACTGCAGGAGGGAAAAGAGTATAGGAGAAAGAGGGAGAGAGAGAAGAAGAGAGTGAGAGAGATGGAGAGAGAAAGAGAGAGGGAGGAGGCGAGAGAGAGAGGGAGGAGGCGAGAGAGAGAGAGAGAGAGAGAACCTCTGCAAGAGAACCGCCACTTTGTTGAGATTCCAGGTCCATAGCTTTCGGTGATGCTCCGCCCTCCTGCCCCTGCTCTCCCGTCCGCTACAAATACAAATGCAACAAGTATCTCAAAGACATTCCAAAGCCGTGATTTTGAGACAGTAAGTGAGATATAGGGAATCTAGCACTTGTAGCTCACACACAGTAGCCGGAGACTGTACATGAGAAAATGTATGTGCAGAGATGGGTTGAAACTGGGATAGAGGACTGGGTGAGCGATGGTGAGGGCCAGATAACTAAAACATAACAAACAACCCCCCCCCCCC